>JAJPUD010016639.1:0-22765 GCA_023553655.1 Myrmecobius fasciatus
ATGACCGCTGCTTTATAATATAGTTTTAGATCTGGTACAGCAAGTCCGCTCCCAGACTTTTTTAATCCCTGTATTCCTTGCTTTTCTATAAATTTCCTATATTCACTATTGAAATAAATTTGAAGGATTTTAATGAATGATATTGATAACAGGATAATAGTGAATAATAAAAATAAAAATCATTATTGAAATTAAGAAATATAAATTTAAAAATTTAATGTGCATGTGAATATGATATGTAAAATAGAAATCACTTCATTTCAATAGGATAATGTAGTTATTTGCCAAATGTTTCCTGTGCCTCCTTGAAAAGCTTTTCATGCATCCTTGTGGGTCCTTGTACCCAAAGTTGGGAACTCTGGCACAAGAAGAATAGCTAAAGTAGTGATTTATGGTGCTTTTGAATGTGATTACTAGTGTGACTAAAGAGATGGATTCATGGCCTACCGACCTTTGCGGTATGTTTGTAATAAATGGTCTGTTCTGTCCTTGCAATCTCTATTCACAGATTAACCTTTGCGTTATAAATGATAACTCAATGTTGAATTCAATAAGAAACTCCTTATTTCTGATTGTTGTACATCAAAATGACTGGTCTGCTGTAGTTGTTTCCAAGTTGTCATCTAGAATTTTATATTAGATGAGCATCATGAAAATACTTCATCTACTAGTTTGGAGCTGTAGATAGGATATAGAAAAGACCAAGCCATGGTCTTCACTTAGGAGTCTAAGAATTAAATGCCTTTGTTATTGTTATTGTTATTGTTGTTAAACTGGAATTAAAGAAATAAGATCAAATTATCAGTCTAGACAAAACTTCTGCTGAAGCATTGTAGGACTGCTAAAGACCTAAATGAAAAGAATTTTCCATTCCTGAGAAAGGTTTACTAACCATCCAGTATCCCAAGAGATGTTACATGTGACTGAAAGAAATGGGTGACAGAGATCTCTTGAAGAGGAGAGATTTACTAACCATAGCACCAGTGAATGAGGGGCAGAGTATTGGAGAGTCCTAAAACTAGCCAGAAGATGAAAGGCCATCTGAATTAGAGAACTGATCTGTGGTGGAAAGTAGCAAAGAGCCAACATGTAGGGAACAAGTAAAATAGAGAGTATAATGAAGTCATTTGAAGATGGGGAAGTTCTGCCACATTGTGTGCCAGACTTGCTCATAAATATGTGTTCCCAGATCATTTGTCTCCCTGTGTTTATGGCACTCGGCAATATTACTCTGGTCATGTTGTTCCATGTTTTTAATGCCCCATGCACACCCCATAGACGTGTTTACTCTTAAACTGACCTTATGTATATTAATGAAAGAATAAATTCTAGGTTAATGAGAGGATGCTGTTTGGTTATTTTTATAAGGATTAAATTCCAATGATTTTTTTTGGCTTTCATTTAAGTGTATTTTACTTATGATCAGTAGAAGTAAACATATCATAGAACTTGTAAGATGTGGTTGGGAGAGCATGCTGATGCACAAACTACCTAGAAGAACTTCTTAGACAGGGATTGTCTCACCTCTTGTATCTCCAGAGCTTTGCACAATGCCTGAGACATACTAGGTACTTAATAAATGTTTATTGACTTTTTAATGCTTTTGGAGAGCCCAATGATGAGAAAAACCAAAGATATAAGATTGAAATTTCAATTATTAAAAAGTAATTGTGAATTCTTACAGAAATAACAAACTAGGCTATTCTATTTTTTAAAAAAATCTTTATAATCCTCAAGTATTTTAAAATATATTTGCCTGCTTTTAAATTACTAAGTAATATTACATATGTGCACCCAAATATATACTTATCTTTATACATGCACACAAATGTACTTTATATAATCCATATTTTGGAGACATATAAGTCATTTTGAATCTATGCTCTCAGATACAAGGACAAATTTCTCAAATTGTGACCTGGATGTTCTTTCATTTAATTAATATGCATTCACTCTCAGCAGACATTAATCCCTTATGGTGTACAAAATGCTATTAGGCATTGGGGAAGATAAAAAGAAATAGGCCTATTTCTCTCCTTCCATCCTCACTAGGAACTTACACAGTTATTGTCTAGTTGAACATTATAGAAGTAGCCAACAATTTTTCCCCCTGAGGAGCAAAAAGTATCTTTTATTCAAGGATAACAGTAGCTCATGTTTTTATAGCATGTTTCCATTTAATAATAGCTTAAATTTATATCAGAGGATATCTTAAAGTGTTGGTATAGTTTTAAGCTATTAAAGCTGTATATCTTTTTTTTTACTTGATCCTCACAATAACCTCGTGAAATCATTGCTATTTTACCTCTCATTTTGTAGATGTGGAAAACTAAGGGTGAGAGAGATTAAGTTAAGTGATTGACCCAAAGTCACATAACTGGAAAGTGGCCTTACTGATTTAAGTCCTATAACTACTAAGTCAATGTGTACTTCTTGTTTATAAATATCCTATGTACTTTCCATTACACCAGATTTCCTCTCTTATAATGCAGAGTACCAGCTAATGATACTGGAGAATCACTCTGCTTGGCACTCTTCCCCAGCTCTCATAAGGCATGTATCCATGGTGTTTGCAGACACATAGATCCAAACAGAACACAGTATCAGTGATCAAGAGCTGGAAGAGACTTTAAAGACTGGTCAATCCAACCCTCTGATTGACACATGAGGAAACTGAAGTCCAGGGGACTTAAGAAACATTGTGTGCCCCAAATCATACAATGTCAGAATAAGCAACAGAGGCAGGATGTTAACCCTGTTCCTTGTATGCCAGTCAGTGTTCTTTCCAGTGTACCATAGTTCCTCCTGTAATTACTTCTGAAAATCTCAGGCATCAGCTTCTTCATGAAGCCTTTTCTCATTCCTTCAACTACTAATATTTCCAGTCAGTTAGTCCATCAAGAGTTATTAAGCACCTACTATGTTTCTGGCACTGTACTAAGAATTTCCCTCCCATAGTATCTTCTATTTAATCACATTGTATATATAAAACCAATTTGCATGTGAGATATATATATTAACTCTATATTTATACTGTATATATTTTATTTAATTTGTTTGCGGAATAAAATAAGCAGTTCCACAACAAAATATAATAAAAAAAAGAAGATTGCACATTAAACTGTAAATCTATCATGTATAACTTTCTATTCCTTTAAAATACATAAGGTTATCATATAAATTTATTTTTTCTCCCTCTTTGTTCTTCTCAGCCCTAGAGCTCGCTACCATTAGACACAAATCTGTGTGTGTGTGCACACACGTATGAGAAACACATATAATCATTCTATACATATTTCTTTTTATCAGTTTTTCCCCTCAGGATGCTAATTGTATCTTCCTTTATATATCCTTTGTAGTTAATTGAGGTATTTACTATAGTCAAAATGATAATCACTTAAAGTTCTTAAAGCAATATTGTTGTTACTGTATACAATGGTCTCTTGTTCTGCTCATTTCTGTCTGTATCTAATTACATAGATCTAGTTAGCTTTCTAGCTTTACTGTATGCATTTTATACGAACTTGTTTTCTCTTCCATTAGAATGAAAGCTCATTGTGGGAATGGGATTGTTTCATCCTGTGGATTCATAACCCCAGTGCTTAGCATGGTACAGCCACAAATGTAACACACCATAGCCACTTAATGAATACTTCACTGATGAAATAGTCTGTCTTCCCTTTCTCTTTTGTGTGGATCCTGCCTCTACTATGTTCTCTACCCTTGTTATTAATTCTGTAGACCTTTTTTTCTCTCTCTGTGCTATTGAGAAAATTATATCTAGCAGCTTCCAGTTGGTGTAAATAACTTGAAGTTGTTTTTTACTTTCTTCATAAAATCCCACTGTGACAATCTCTAGTACCAAAAAATGTCATTTCTATAGTAAGCAATTTGATCCCAAGATTAAAAACAGATTACTTGTTTTTCCCCCACTGGCCTTTCCTTTATTTTTTTTTAAATTTTGAGGACTGGCACATGCCAACTTATCATTACATCTCAGTGGTTAGCATGCATCTATTGAAAGATGTGTAGGAGGAAACATAAGGGATGGCTTATGTTTCTTTAAAAATCTGGCAAGATAAAGATCGATAAATGTCCTTTTTTACTTAAGACACTAAATCTGAAAATAAAAGGCTTTCCTTTCCATCAAAAGGTGATTTAATACAAAGTGTCAATACTATGATGAGAATCAAAAGGATTAGATGGAGATGAATATTTTGCCTGCATTCTTTCACAAAAGTCAGGTCTTTGATCCACTGATAAGGGAATGAAACTTACCATCCCAGAGTGGGGTGCCAAAAGAATGATGTTGAGTAGTCATCAAAATAATGCATCTGAACATCATTGGACTTTGGGATTCTAGCACAAGAATCTGGGCAGAAGTTGTGATATTGAAGACATTACTGTGTGCAGGTAGAACTACTTTGAGATGAAAGGGGGTTTTCCAGGGTTCTAACATCTAGATAATATGCTTCTTCTCCAATATAGTTTGCTGGAAATTCTTCTTACTCTAGTATCATGCTATAATGATTTTCTCCCTCTTTATCCAGTCCTTGATTGCAGTCTTCCCCAACCAAAAGTCCCTCCCCTCTTCCAATGTCTACCTTCTTTGATTGCTGTGACTATATCATGATGGACTTTTCCCATTCTTCCCACTTCTGAATCATTACATTTGCCCAATATACAGGAATTTCCAGTTTGGGCTCTGCTAAAGAGCCCATTATATGTATGATATGATGTGCAGATTATATTGTGCCACAATTGAGAAAAATCTATGTAGGAAGACTTTTATCTTTGAAGTGACATTTAATCAAAGATAAGATTGGCAAGCAGGGAAGTAGTAAATTAAGTTCAAAACATTATGTTTGGAAACAAAGAAATATAGGTGGAAAATTGATGAGAGCTGCTCACTGATAAAGTATGAAGGGAACATTTTGATTTATGGAATAGCATGTAGTTATGACAGTTAGAAGAGGGTTTAGTGAACTTTAGTCATCCTCCCCAATCACATATAGATGCCATGACAATGCAGTGAACCATGCAGGGTGCCAACCTTTACAAAGTAGTAAACCTGGCCAGGAGGCTTTCTAGATTCCCTGCTTGAATATTTCCAGTGATAGGAAGCTCACTACTTCTCAATGCATTCTTTTCCAATTACGAGAACTTTCTTCTCTTTGGTCAACTGAAAATTGCCTTTCTGTAATATACAACTATTGCTGTATCTGATTATTCTCCTCTGAATCCTCTGAATATTTGAAGATAGCTTCTCTATTGCCCCCAAGTCGTTTTTTTGTAGGTGAGATTTTCCTAATTATTGAGAGGATGCTACCATCCTTTATTTATAAAGATTTTTGAACTTATGTGCCAAGAGGTTTTACTTATATGCTTTATCAAAGCAGCAGCAACAACAAATTCATTCCCTTTGATTCAAGAGCGATCCTTCCTTCTCCATTAAAAAGGTAATAGTTACATTCTTTTAATTCAGGGGTTCAAAATTTTTGTTCCATCGTGGTCCCCTTTTACCATCTGATAAGGCTGGTGGATTACTAGGGAAATAAAAGGTATCAAATATTGAAAATGAAACATTAAATTACAAAAGGGAACAATTACACTGAAATACATTTATCAATATAGTGAAAGAACAAATTCATGTACATCAGGTTCAGGAGTCCTGTTCTATTGTATCCCATTCAGGATTAATATTTCTAGCCCAGATAATAATTGATATTAAAATCAATCAATCATTCAATCAAAGTAATATGCAGATCAAAAGACCATTAGGTATCCCTATAGAGAGCACGAGTAGTTCATGATACAAATTAGGAATTACTTAGGAAGAACAAAAGAAAAGATGTTATCAAAAATATATGACTAGGAAAAAAAGATGAACTGGTCATAGTGAGAATGAGAAGATAATAAACGGAAAGCTGTCAGGCTAGAACTGATAGCTGCACACTTTCAAAAGATTTAAAGCATGGAAAAGCTGCATTTCCTACAGGATTATCTAATGTATCAGCAGGCAGAAATTCTTGACTATAGCACTGACTTTCTGATCACAGGTGAGATATTTTCAAGATCTCCCTAGATCAATATCTCCATGGATTCATCTAAAAATATGCCACTGGATTCACAAAGTAAAAAAAGATCCTCATCAAAATCGATGTGTAGGTGTCAGTTTCCAAGTGGTATAGATAATGCTCCAAACTGAACATTGCATAAATTAATCTAGGTTCTGGGAATTTTTTTAAAACATAAATATTAGTATTGATTAACTTCTGATCTCCATTGGATACATCGCACCTTTGGTCTTTCCCATTCACTTGGACCATGGTTAAAATTTCCTATATATATGAAGGAGATTTGATCTAAAGTTGGAAGGGACATGGAATGCCATATATACCTTTTTTAAAAAAAGTTTTTAATTTTAATACAAATTATTTTATGAATCATGTTGGGAGAAGAAAATTAGAACAAAAGGGAAAAATAATAGAAGAGAGCAAAAAACAAAAAAAATGAACAGAGCATGTGTTGATTTACATTCTGTCTCCTTAGTTCTCTTTCTGGATACAGATGACATTTTCTATAGGAAGTTTACTGTGATTGCCTTGGATCACTGAATCACTGAGAAGAACCAAGTCTTTCACAATTGATCATCATACATTCTTTCTTTTATCTTATACAATGTATTCTTAGTTCTGCTTGCTTCTTTCAGCAACAGTTCACAAATATCTTCCCAGACCTTTCTACAATCAGCTTGTTTATTTTTTTATAGAACAATAATATTCCATTACCTTCATATACAACAATTTGTTCAACCATTCCCCAATTGATGGACATCTGCTCATTCTGCAATTTTTGCTATCACAAAAAAAAGAGCTGCTATGAACATTTTTGCACACATGGTTTCTTTTCCCCCTTTGTGGTTTCCTTGGAATACAAACCCATAGTGAAACTGCTGGGTCAAAGGGTATGCACAATTTTATAGCCCTTTGGGCATAGTTTCAAAATACTTCCCAGAATGGTTAGGTTATTTTACAACTCCACCAACAATGCATCAGTATCCTAGTTTTCCTACATCCCCTCCAACACTTATTATGTTTTCTGTCATCTTAGCCAACCTGAGAGGTGTGATGTAGTACCTCAGAATTGTTTTAATTTACATTTCTCTAATCACTATTGATTTAGAGCATTTTTCTTGTGACCATAGATGGCTTTAATTTCATCACCAGAAACTATTTATTTATATCCTTTGACCATTTATCAATTAGGAAATGGCTTGTATTCTTATAAATTTTACAGAGTTCTTTATATATTTTAGAAATGAGACCTTTATCAGAAACACAAGCCATAAAGATTTTTCCCAGCTTTGTACTTCCCTTTTAATTTTGTTTCTGCTGGTTTTGTTTGTGCAAAACCTTTTTAAATTTAATGTAATCAAAGTAATCAATTTTGCCTTTCATAATGGTCTCTACTTCTTTGATCATAAATTCCTCCTTTCTTTAAATATCTGTTAGGTAAATTACCCCTTGTTCTCCTAATTTGTTTATGATATCACCCTTTGTGTTCAAATCAAAAACCCATTTTGCCCTTATTTAGCTCTGAGGTAGATACAGGTCTATGCCAGCAGTTTTTTGAAATAGTGAATTCTTATTCCAGAAGCTGGGTTTATCAAATAATAGATTAATATAGCCATTGATTATTGTGTCATGGGTATCTAACCTATTCCACTGACCCACTACTCTATTTCTTAGCAATACTAATTGGTTTTGATAACTGCTGCTTTGTAATATAATTTTAACTCTGGTCCTGCTAAGCCACCATTCTTTGTATTTTTTTTTTCATTAATTCCCTAGATATTCTTGACCTTTTACTCTTCCAGATGAATTTCGTTATTTTTTCTAGTTCCATAAAATAATTTGTTGGCTGTTTGGTATGGCACTGAATAAGTGGACCAATTTAGGCAGAATCATCATTTTTATTATATTAGCTCTTCCTATCCATGAGCAATTGATACTTTTCCATTTGTTTATATCTGACTTTATTTGTGTGAGAAGTGTTTTGTAATTGTAACTTGTCTTTTGTCAGTAATATATAGAAATGCTGATGATTTGTGTGGGAAGATATCATATGTTTCAATAGCCTCATTTAATACCTGAAGAAACTGAGGTCTAATGTCAACTATGTAGTAAGCTTGACAGGTAAATTTTACATCTAGGCCCTATGATTCCAGAGTTTGTATTCACTATAATGCCATGATGAATATAGTATGCCATATGATATATTCTATAGATCTATAGTATTTCCAAATCAAAAAGCTTTACCAAGTGGTAAATATAAGGGCAGCTAGGTTATAAAGTGAGTAAAGCAGGGCTTAAAGTCAGGAAGACATATCTTCCTCATTTTAAATCTGAGCTCAGTATTTGCACTGTAACTCTGGGCAGCTCACTTTACCCCATTTGCCTCACTTTCTTCTCTAAAATGAGCTAAAGAAGGAAATGGTAGGCAATTCCAGTATCTTTACCAAGAAAATACCAAATGGGGTCATAAAGATATGACTAAAATGACTTAATGTAAGGGAGTTTTCAATACTTTTTCAAATTAGTTTTTAGACAGCTTAAAATTGAGATGCTTTTATATTTATTTGATTAAATGACCTCATTATTAAATGTTTGACAATTTTAATGGAGGAAATACAGGAACTGACTGATGTAGAAGGATTTTTTTTTCATTATTAAAAGGTATCAACTTTGATTTGTGGTTCAGTTTTTCATCTAGAAGCAAAATGGCAACCAATAACATTTTCAAAGGGGGCCTAACTCTGATAATATTTCATGGGTTTCAATGGTATCCAAAATAGAGAGAAAAATGTCTCAGTCTGCTATCTTAAAACAAAATAGATACACCCCCAAGTACACCTGAGGAATTCACATTAGTTCTTTGACACCTTTAATCACACCTTTTCCTGTATGAAGTCTTTTGAATAAAGATCTTCAGGTACAATAACCTTGGGCTCATGATGCTTAGTTATAGCATTCTGTTCTTTTTTTTTTTAATTATACAGTTAGAATTAAACTACATAGAAATGTTTTTTTTTTAACTTACCTTCTATATCTTTTGGAGTTCAAGGCTCTCATAGATCATAGCCTTCACATTCTCTCTGCATTTCAAAGTCTTGAAAGATTTCAGGGAGCATTATGAATAGGAGCTAAGAAACCCATAACTACACAAAAAAGATGATTTGTGTGTCTCTATCTATCTGTTTGTTTAATTAATAGAGGCTTTAAGTCAGGATCCTAAGGGATGAGGGTGAATAATGGATAGATCTCAAAGATAGGAAGAAGGATTCTTGTGTTTGCCATGGGAAAAGCTCATCAATTTTGCTTATAGAGGCATATTACAGGAGCCTGCAGACTATTTTGTAGCTTGAAAGGACTAAGTTGTAGGTGCTGTTGCTTTGAGCAGCTGATCCAAGGAAAGGTTAGAAGGGTTTACCTTTGAGATTGCAATTGAAGGTTGTCTTTGAAGAATCGGACTTCATTCAATACAACTAATTGTATTCAATAATAATTAATACAACTTCCCCAGTTTATCTTAAAAAAGAAATGTGCGCTGCAAGGTTTTTTTTTTTTTTTTTTTTTTTTTTACCAGAATGTTAGGAGATAGAATTCTAGTTCCTTATTTTATTCTTCATCCCTACCCAAATCTTGGAAATTTTCTACTGGGAAAGGGAAAGTCTCCTCTATAGTTTGATGAGGAAATTAATAGCAGCAGCTTTAAGATCACCTCTTAAAAATATAGAAAATAGGGTTATAGTAAAAATATAACAAAATTTGCCTGGGATCTAATGGGTATTAAATGATGGTAATAACTAGATATGCTATATTTGCATATTACTTCATAATTGTCAGAATGTTCACATAAGATCATATCAAGCAGTCAGTTAAGTACTTTATTGAGTCCTTACCATGTATTTTACATTGTGCAAATGTGAGAAAGTAAGGCAAAACAGCCCTTCCCTTTAAGGATATTCCATTCTAATGGGGAAGGCAACATATAAGCACCTAGAATCATAGAGCTAGCACTGGAAGAGACTTCAGAAACCATGTAGTCCAAAGACTCTCATTTTTATATCTGAAGAAATCAAAATTGAGGAAATGAAAGATTTGCCCAATGTGACACAGTTTGTAAGCATGAACCCAGCCCCAACCTCTTTCCACTCTTTAACCTCATTTTTTCTTGAAAACATTCTGCTAGAGAGGTGACTATAGGTGTGAGTATTTCCATTTGGTAGTTCATTAAAAGATCTCAGTAGTGGAGGGGGTGTGGGACACTCCCATGGTGGGCCCACCTGATGCTTCTGCTCCAAGAGGAAAGGAGGGGACCTCTCTTCCTGCCTAGCAGGGGGATAGAGTGGGCACCAGAGAAGGCATGGAGCAAGGAGGCTGAAGTTGTGGCCCTGAGAGCTCCTCGAGGGCCAACAGGGAATATCGAGTGCCCTTCAAGTTGGGTTCCTTGTCAGGACAGCAACCTCAGTTCCTGTCCAGCTCTGACCAAGTCATGTCCCTGATAGAATGTGACAATTTTGTCTAGAACCCTGGCCATCAGTGCTGCAGAAGAGGTTTACTGTTTCCAGGTTTGTGCTTGTCAGTAGCCTGGTGGAGGCAGGAGGCAATCAACACAGGAAAGAAATGGAATCTTGATGGGCTACAAAAGCATAAGAGGATATATATATAGTCTGTGTGTGTTCCATGACACCAGGGTCCCTTATCTATATTTGCCTCAGTGACTAATGGTGTTCTGCACATAGTGGGTGCTTAAATGTTGGATGAATGAAGTGTTCTAATGGGATCATACAGTTTGAGCTGGAGAGGCTCTTGAAGGCCACTTATTCCCCATTCCTTCTTGATTTTATAAGTGAATAAACTGAGTCCAAGACGGTTTTAATAATTTGACCAAGTCATGGGGGTGCCAGAGGTGAGATGTCCAGAGTCAGTCATTTTAGTCTGCCATGCTCCCTCTCCTGGTTCTATTATAAATGTTCACTAGCTGTGTGACCTTGGCCAAGTGGTTTCCCCTCAGTGATCCTGTTTCCCCATCCGAAAAATCAAAAGTGTAGAGGTACGGGTGAACAGGTTTAGTTCAATGATATACAAAGTCCTTTTAGGGGTTGGGGCCCAAGGCTCCTCTTCCTGTATTTCCGAGGTCTCTGGGTTAAGTCTGCAAAGGATAACTCAATGGGATTGCCTTAAGAAGGGGACCACTGTGTGGGGGGGTTGTTACGGAGTCCAGACTCCACCGAGATGAACTGCTCGATCCAAAGTGGGAAGATGAGGCACCCGCAGCAGAGAGAGCTGGAAAGCGGAGAGAGCGCACGGCAAGCCCTCTGAGTCGGTTCGGGGCTCCCGGTTCCTGCTCAGTCTCCTGGCTTCTGGCACATGTCGTTCCTCCCCTTCCCCCACCTCCCGACACCCCTGAGTCACTCCGTCTAGGGCGATTTCTTCGTGGGTTCTCTGCTTTGCAGCGCTACCTCCCTCTTGCAGCTTCACGCGTTCTCCTCTCCCCCTGGCAGCAGGGAGCAAGGTGCCAAGGCAGGGGGGGGCACATGCCCCGGCTGCCACTTGGCCCCAGCCCCTGACGGGGAGCGTCCGCGCGCGCGGGGGGCCAGCGGAGCCGAGCGCGGGGGAGGTGGCCGGGGCTAAGAGAGGGAGTGCACCGCCCCGCCAGCCCTGGGTCCCAGCCTAGCAGCCTGAGTGACAGAAGCGCGGCAGCCGGCTCCAGAGGAGGCGGCACCGCGGGCTGGAGCTACCAGGGAGACGGCGAGCGGCGAAGAGGGGCACACCCGGAGACAGCGGCGCCTGCCCCGGCGACCCCTTGGCCGCCGCCGCTCGCAACCCTTCTCGCTGCTGCCGAGCCAGTGGGCAGCGGGCAGCCGCCGCTCCCTCATGGCGGGGCCGGGGGGCAGGGGAGCCGCCGCTCGCAGGATGAAGGGCTCGCTGGGCGCCAGACGGGACAAGCTGCAGGGGACTCCCAAGCTTCCTCAGCCCCGGCACGGTAAGCTGGGGGCCGGGAAGGGAAGGAGGGGGGAGTCCTGAGACGGCGGGGCTGCCCGTGCCCTGCACTCCTTCCACGCTCTCCAACATCTCAGGAGCGGAGGGGGCGTGCAGGGCGCTCCCGTGGCGGGCAACACCCGGCGCTGCTGCCCCAAGAGGAAGACAGGAGGACTGGCTGCCTGGCAGGGGGCTAGAGTGGGCGCCAGAGAGGGCGCGGAGCGCCCAATGGGGGGCGGGGCGGGCTGAAGCAGTGGTCCTGGGAGCTCCGCGGGGGGCAGCAGAGAAACTCGGCCCGAGTTGGGGCCCCTTGCCGGGGCAGCACCTCAGCTCCTGTCCTGTCAGCTCTGAGCAAGTCACATCCCCGCGCCCCTTGGCTCCCTTTGGAGCCCGGGAGCCCCTGCAAATTGCAATGAGTGCAGCAAAGCCCATTAGCCCCCTCCTCTGCATCTGCATCTCCATCTCTCTCTCTCTGTCTCTCTGTATCTGTCTCTCTCTGTCTCTCCGTGTCTGTCTCTATTTGTCTCTCTCTGTTTCTGTCTATGTTTCTCTCTCTCTGTCTTTTTGTCTGTCTCTGTCTCCTCTGTCTCTGTCTCTGTGTCTCTTTCTATTTGTCTGTCTCTTTCTATGTGTCTGTCTCTATGTCTCTCTGTTTCTCTCTGTGTCTCTGTCTCTGTCTGTCTCTGTGTCTCTTTCTATATGTCTGTCTCTTTCTATGTGTCTCTGTCTCTATGTCTCTGTTTCTGACTCTGTATCTGTTTGTGTGTGTCTGTCTCTCTGAATCTATCTCTCTGTCCTTTCTCTCTCTGTCTCTGTCTCTCTGTCTCTCTCTGTCTCTCTCTGTCTTTCTGTCTCTCTCTGTCCCTCTGTCTCTCTGTCTCTCTCTCTGCCTCTCTGTCTCTGTCTCTCTGTCTCTGTCTCTCTCTGTCTCTGTCTGTCTGTCTGTCTGTCTGTCTGTATCTCTCTCTCCCTCCCTCCCTCCTTCCTTTCCTCCCCGCCTCTCTTTGAACACCAACAAAAAAGTCAATTGTCCTTCTCTAGGTCGGGGCAGCGGGCGATGGCCCGGCAGGTGACTGCTTGGGTCCAGTTAGGAATCAAAGGGCAGCTTTCTCTCCACATGATTCTTAATTACTTTCAGCTAACCCCACCAGGTTGCGCTGCTGGCTTCATGACACCTTGCTTCTCAAGGAAAGATTTAAAAGTGGATTCGAACAGGCGTTAGAATCGCTTGCCTCCCTCAGAAAATACGGCTTTCCTCTTATCTGTGGTACAGACTTCCAGAGCCATCAGGCACATGTGTGCCCTTGGAGCTAAAGCTTAGAAATGACAGCGTGTGTCTGGGTTAATGTTTCAGATTTCATTTAGTTAATTGAAAATTTCTGGTTGCCTGGGGTTTTTGAACCTGTGATTCTAAGCAGCAAGCCTGATTTGGGACAACATTCACGTGCCCTGGATGGAAAGGAACCTTCCTTTGGAATAATCAATGAATCTTTTATTGACCCATGCATATTGAACCCCCGTTATCAGAATTCCTTTCCCAGGACATTTTTTTGGGTTCTGCTTGAGGCAAGTTGCTTCCTTGTTCACTTAGTTGTGTGATGCTGGGTCAACTACTTCCCTATCAAAATTACTATATATTTCTCTTTGTGTCTTTCCTGACAATCTCAAGGGAAGGTTATCTCTCTTGGGCTTTCATGCCATCTTTTGTCCTGTATTGTTCAGTTCAGTTGTTCTAACTCTGGTAACCTTAACTCGAATGTAAATACACCTTATAGAACTGGGATTTCCTCAGCATGCATGGGAAATTCAAATTCAAGCAAATCCCAAAGCTTTTATGTTGTGGAGCATAATTTTTAGGGAAGGAGTTCTGAATCTTTTCCTTGATGTGGTACCTTTGGCAGTTAAGTGAAATCTATGGTGCTCTTCTCAGAATAATGTTCATAAATTCATAAAATAAAATGCATAGGATTACAAAGGAAATTGATTATATTGAAACAATGATATAATTGCTTTTCCTTTATCCAATTTTATGGGTCCCCCACCCCTGAAATCTGTTGGCTGAATATCTTAACCTCCAGGTTAAGAACTTCTGTCCAAGAGATTCATTGGGAGATTCAGCAAATTGCATTAACCAGAAACTTCATTTGAACCAGGTCAATCATAAAGCATTTATTAAGTACCTATTATATGCCAGATTCTGTCCTAGACACAGAGAATACAAAATAAGGCTAAAACAGTCTCTACCATAATCTGATGCAAGAGACACATGTAAATACATATGTATAAACAAGCCAAATATGGAATAAAGAGTGAATAATCAACTGAAAGAAAGCACTAGAATTAAAGGAACTAGAAAAGGACTTGTTGTAGAAGATAGGATTTCAGGTGGAACTTGAAAGAAGCCAGGAAAATTAGGAGGTAGAGAGTAGGAAAGAGAGCATTTCAGAGCAACCTAAGTCTCTAGACTCCTTCAGCAATAAGCTTAGCTGCATATAGCAAATATAGACTACTTAAAATTGTATAAATAAAAGTTATTTGATTTCAGGTCTAATTTAAAAACTATCTTGAACACTTCATTAACTAATATTTATTGCTCATCTACTATGTAGGAGGCACTTCCTACATACTGGAGACAAAAAGAAAAGAAATTAAAAGTTTGTCCTCAAGGAGCTTACTCTGAGAATTTGATTTGGAGGGATTAGTATGCAGCTTGATTTTTGATATATTGTTGAGTATTTTTTCCACCTTATTATTTTAAATATCTATGCATGTGTGTATAGATACTCCCTACATAGTAAATAATAAATGTTTGTTGATTGACTACACAAATGGATATTGCGATCCCTTCACACTTTGATGATTTGTTGGGGATGAAAGAAATCACTTGGTGACAATCTTCTTGTAATGAGTCGAGTATCTTTGAACTGAGGTAGGCTGGTCCTCCAGCTCTTTGTCCAACTAATAAAAGTTTTAAGAACTAATATCAGTTATTAGAAATGAGGAATTCACAGCATTTAAAGGTTGGTATAAGGAACATGTCACTAAGAGAATCTATCTGAAAGGATTTTTTAATATTAAATATGGTAGTAATTTTGATTGGAAATTTTGAATGGAAAAAATGAGGATTTTTTTCATTTATATTATTCTGAGTTTGTGATTTCATCAGGAAGAAATTCCCTCTACTAGTGCAGAATATCATCTGTTCTAAGTCATAGTTGTGTGGGACATTGAAAAGTTAAGTATCTTGCCTATGGCCCCACAGTCTGCATGTATCAACAGCAGGATTTGAAATTCTGTTATTCTGACTCAAATACCTGCTATCTTATTTGTTGCTCTGCATCAGAGCTCAAGCACGAGTCATTAGGGTATCATCTAGGCACAATGTATTAGGAAATAGGAAACATAGATTTTACTCTGGGTCTAGGTTTGGAGAAATCACCTGAGCCTCAGTTTCTTGATATGTGAGGTGATACTAAAACATTCTATCTCACAACCCTTCTTAATTTCCCTGGCCTTCTTTAAATAGCAGCTCAAATTCTGTCTTTAAGGGACCTTTCCCAGGTTTTCTACCTGCTAGTTCCTTCTCTGAGATTCTCTTCTATATGTATATATCTTGTGCAGACCTAATATATTGACATGTTCCTTCCCTCATTAGGATATGAGCTTCTAGAAAGCAGGAACTATTTTTGCCTTTCTTCCTATTCCCAGAATTTAAAATAGTGACTACCACAGAGAAAACATATGGTAGATGATTTTTGATTGATTAATTATTTGACTTTTATCTTACATGTTTCTCTTGAGGGTCAGATCAGGTAATCTCTGTGCTATTATGGCTGGAAATTACTAATTATTTGCTTCTTATTATTCAATAGTTGATCTATGTATGATGGTTTCTCTTAATAACTTTGCATATCTACGTATTGTTCTTCAATTGTTTTTCAGTTATGTCTAACTATTCTCCGTCCCCATTTGGGGTTTTCTTAGCAGAGATACTGGAGTGGTTTTTTTCATTGCTTTCCTCAGCTCATTTTACAGATGAGAAAACTGAGGCAAAATGGATAAAGTGAACTTCCCAGGGTCACACAACTAATAAATGACTGTGGTTAGATTTGAACTTATTAGAGGAGTCTTCCTGATTTCAAGCCTGTTCTCTGCCGCCCCATCTATCGTTTTAACCATTGCTAATGCTCATATAATATTATTTCATTGTGTGGTGTAGCTTGTGATGTACAAATTATAATCTCAAGTCTGTGCAACAGATTTACATGGTATAGTGGCCCTAACAATTTGTGTGGACTTTGCCCACTTCAGCCAGTCTCTAATTAATGCTCATTGCTTAGCGGGATACAGGATTTCCATTAAGAGCAATTCTTAGTTTTGTTTCTTGCTTCCTTTTTTATTTTCCACAGTATTTTCAAAACAATTACTATCCCTGCTGTGATTTGCTATTTACAAGGTGAAGTAAAAGTTCAGTAATGAAGAATGTATGCTGTGCAAGGAAGAATAACGTTTGTTCTAAAATGACATCTCCAGCCTGATGATTCAAATATAAATGGAGCTTGTTTTCTACCTAAGACTTAAGTTGCATATTTTGGGGCATATATGTGTATATTATATATGTATAATATGTGCATACATATATTAAGAACTTCCAACTATACACAAATATAACATATAAGTATATGCTTGCGAGTGTATACACATACATATAGGTATGCATATAGGTATACATATATATGTATATATACACATACATACACATATGTATGTACACACACATATATATGGTTAGCTACCATGAATATCCATGGTAGGATATGGATAACTAAAAATGGTACTTTGTTGTGATCCCCATTTTCCCAGCTCCTGAGTAAAACTTTGGGTTTTTGAAATGTTATCCATTTTCACAAGTTAGAAACTGACATTAAACATACATACATATGCATATACAGGTCAGAGTTTATAAATTAAGGACAAGAAAGAGAACTAGAAAATATTTTTCTAATGTTACATAAAATTAAAATTGTGATTGTTTTAGAGATAACATTTCTAAATTGTACTTTTCTGTATGTAAGTGGTATTTTCAAATGAAATTTGGAGAAGTCTGTTGGGAAATGAATACTTTTCATATCACAGATGGTGGGGGAGATGGGGAGAAGCTTTTACAAATGGGACCTCTTTAAGGAGTTAGACATTGAACCATTTGTCCTCTTATTTTCATAAGCAGCTCATTAGAGCCTTGACACAAAACTATATCTTAAAATCCTAATAGACCCAGAGTTATTGCCTTTTGTCCTCCCCTTTATTTTTTTTGTGGGGAGAGTTCATTCTATTTGTTGTTTGAACTTGCCCATTTAAAACAGAACATAAATCTTCATCTTTTTCCTTGATATGGCTGAATTATTTTCTTTAAATATTTTTCCCACTGGCAAAGATCCATTTTTAAACACATGGGTACTTATTAATGACCCACAACATTGTAATATCAACCTGCCTAGAAGGTTTTGTTTTCATAGTTCATAATATGGTTGGGATAGCACTCTGTTTTGTAACAATCGAATATGCTTAGCTGGCAAACTATTTTAAATCTATGTTAATGAATTTACTTTCCTAATAGTCTATAGGTTTCATGAAGACAGGGGCATTCTCTTGAATCTTACGTAATACTTCACATATAATCAATAGCATTTTTGTTTTCATATCTCTAGAATTTAGCATAGCACCCAGAACTTAGGAAGAGATTAATAAATGTTAGTTGATCAATTTATTAACTTAACCTGATAAGGACACAAACTGTTTTATGATGATTAAGTTTTAAACGTGGCTTACTATATCTAGGAAGACACAAATAGACTTCTTTTCTTAGTAGGTAATCACTTGCTTTGCCCATTACTTTATTGTTTAAATTTCAAATTAGATTAAGGAGAATTATATAAGTGAAACTCTATTTCATTTGGCCTGGCTTGATGGAATAAAAAAATGAAAAGTTTGAAATAGAATTTCAAATCTTGTCTATATCTTGCTCCATCTAGATATTGCAGTTTTGAATGAACTACCATTTGGTAAACACCTGTAATTTAAAATAACTCAAGAGTTTGAAAATCAAGATGGATGATTGTACTGAATTTCCCAACAAGAGCTCTCAGAGTAAGGGTTTCACTAAATAAAAATTCATGGAAAAATTCAAGCAAGTAGTTGTATATCCACTTCAGAAACTTTGAAAAGCATATGTAGAATTCATGGGAAGGATAGATTGTTTTAGTTTTATGGTCCATTTTTATACTTTGAAGAACAAATGTGGAGAATAATAAAAACTGTAACCAAATGTATACCAAAAATTTGCTATTAGGGAGAAAATTGCCCATTTTATCTTCATGATATACAAGGTAAACCTTCTTTTAATTGCTTGTTTTTCAAGAATATGTATGCATGTATGTATTATGTATGTGTGTGTGTTCTGCTTTTTTGGCTTGTGGTACCTTTAGGGCATAAGACTCTGCTTTTTCCTTCTTGGTTGATCTGAAACAAATTATATACTCTCTTTGGATCACTATTTCCACATTTGTAAGATGAAGTGATTAGGCAGCATTGCCTCTGAGAGAACCTTCCAGCTTTAGATTTAAGATTCTTCAGTTCTAAATCTGAATGTGTTTATATGTATATGTTTGTATGTGTCTATGTGTGTCTATAGAATATTTTTTCTATATGTATTGTAGACATCTAATCTATTTTATAGCTGTAGAAATGTGGAAACAGGGAACTGGCATGGCAAAATGATTTGCCCAAGTGTACAAAAGCAGCAAATACTCAAGTCAGAAATGATCCCAGGAATTCAGAACCAGTGGTTTTTCAAGATAGGAAGACTAGTTTGCAAATTTAGACATTCAAAAGTTCTTAGAGAACATCTACTCAACCATTCTCATTTTACATTTAAGGAAACTGAGGCATATTGCAGTCTGTTTTTTGCTTATGGTTGTATAGCCAGTATCAAAAAAGATTTGTAGCTAGACCTTTTCAACTTCAAACTTCATAGCTCTGATATTTACACATTGCTTGAATTGAAGACAAATATTCATTATTTTACAGATAGAAGGAAATTAGCAATCATCTAATCTTACCTGTTAATCTCATAGATTCAGAACTGAAGCCTAGAGAGAGGAAGTAAATTGCCTATGATGCCAGTGGCAGATACTGAGAATAGAAGCTTGGTGATTTTTCCATTGTTCCATATTTAGAAATTATACAGTAAGAAATACTACATAACAGCATGAAAAAAGATAAGCAAGTACTGAGAAACATCTCAGTTAACTGACAAGCTCAAAGAGTAGTTTTATTAATTTATTTATTTATTAAATGATATTCCTGTTTAACTGAAACTTTCTTTATTAAAAAAAATTCTGATCCCTGTTATTGAAAATCTTTCTAAAACTCTGTTTCAGAATCTTAATAACACAAGGAATACAATCAAGCCTTCTTTGATAATTGAGGACCTTGCCATTCTTTAAAGCTATTATCTTGGATTTTAGTGTTCAGAAGACAAGGTAGATACTGCATTGTACTGGTAGAAAATTGAACTGCATATATACAAGTCCAAGATACAATCTGGGACTTAACTAAAGAACGATTGATAGCAGATTGTTTTCTTGCCTTTGGCATCTTAAGGGATAAGAGAAAAGATGAAAGAATTCTGGTTGCCTGAGATTCTGATACTTTTTTTTTTTATTAAAGGTTTTTATTTGCAAAGCATATGCATGAGGGATTTTTCAACATTGACCCTTGCAAAACCTTTTTTTCCCAAATTTTCCCCTCCTTCCCCCGACCTCCTCCCCTGGATGGCAGGTAGTCCAGTACATGTTAAATATGTTAAAATATATGTTAAATTCTATATATGTATACATAGTTATACAGTTATCTTGCTGCACAAGAAAAATTGGATCAATAAGGAAAAAAAAAGAGAATGCTATGTTGTGGTCCACACTCAGTTCCCACAGTCCTCTCTCTGGGTGTAGATGGCTCTCTTCATCACTGAACAACTGGAACTGGTTTGAATCATCTCATTGTTGAAGAAAGCCTCATCCAGATTCTGATACTTTGAAAGATACCTCGACATATCCTTTTGGGAAATATATTTTAAAATCTGGCTTTGGGATTTCTCTGATTTTGTCAGCCTTTCCCCCTTTCCTTGGACAATATGTTGAATCTGTAAATTCTTTTATAAAACTACTGGGATAACTTTCCATTTCTTCAAAATTGTAAAGTAAGGCCAATGTTTAGTCTGTCTTCATCGGTCCATTCACAAATGTATATTCATATTATATCATAAATAATGTTTTTGGGGAAATGGAAAGGGTTTTCAGAAGTTGAAGAAAGAATTTTTTTTTCCTTTTAAAATTTCCTTTGCCTTAGTTCTAAGCTAAAAAGCAGAGTAAGGGAGTGTGGTAAAATGGAGAGAGGACTTGGTTAGAAAACAAGAAGGGTTCAGACTTGTTAGCTTTGTGATCCTATACAAATCACCCAATGTTTCTCAGCTTTCTCATGTGTAAATTGAGTGGATCGGGCCTAATGACCTCTAAAGTCTCTTCTATCCCTATATTTATGATTTTATGATTCTAAACATTCAGAAGATACAGAAAGGGGGAACATGATAAAAAGTAAAACATTGGCTTCAGAACTCTCTAGCTACTATACTATAGCCTGAAGAAGAAAAAGTAGAAGCATAAAACTAGAATAATGGTGCTCAGATATATTAAGATTTTGATTAATAGAATCACTTATGCATTAAATTCATTGGTGGGGACAGTTTATCTCTATTCAGAAGAGAAATAGTGGAAAATAGCTTTATTTCTCAATGTTTGTTTTTCCAACAATGAAGCATATAATATAAACACAATGGTAGAATATGGAAGAAAAAAAAAAGAGGGATGATAATAATATGAGATCACTGAGGATCATATTTCTTTTTTAATTGGCAGAACTATTTTGACTTCATCAGCATAGAGAGCTCTCTCCATGAGGTAGCCCCCTCTACCAGCACAGATCTGTACCTGTTCTGCAATTTACAGACTTAAGAGAATTGGGGGGGATATCTAACAGGTTAAGTAATTTACTCAATCAAAGAACTTCTGTGTGCTGGGGGAAGAATTCAGATGCTATTCTTTAGTTCTTTATATAGCACAGCTTCTCATCTTCTCTCTAATCACCCCTGTTTATAAGAGAAGAGAGATCCTGAGGATATATGTAATAAAAATGAAATTTGAAAATGACTTCGAAATATATTACATGATCCAGAGACAGAATGTCTACTGAAGTCTAGTATTTTTACCTTTATGTTTTTGTTTGTTTCTTTGTCTTTTCTCATACTTTTCTTTCTTTTAGTATGATTTTTCTTGCACAATATGAAAAATAATACTATTAGAAGCATCTGTCTCATAGGGGTTTTTGTGAAGGCCAAATGAGACAATTCACACAAATACAAATCTTAAAAAAAAATCAGTAATGATGAGAATGGCATATCAATCAACTCACAAGAATTTACTATGTATCTACTATGGTCCAGGCACTGTATTAGGCCACTTATGTGACTGTACTTCAAAAATTATAAAATGTTATCCATAGGTAACACCATCATTATAGTTTTACAAACACATATTATTTTTTATCTAAATGTATACATAGCCTTTCTAGTTATTATTTTTATTTTATAAATAAATTCTATTGATATATTTTGTTATTATGTTGCTTAACTTCTCCCTGTATCCCTAATTATTTTATGTAGCTTGGTATGACACTTGAGGGAAATTTTCATGACTGGTATTTGTAACATAGAAGACTGTTCAGAATTCTTTCCAGGTTTACTGTCCTAGATTGTCATGGAGCTCTACATGTTTCTCTCTCAATTAGTTGAGGTCTGTGCTCTAAAATGGGATCTCCCTAAAATTTTATTGCAGTTTATTATGTTCTGAATCATGGGAAATTACTTGCTTTTTCTGGACAGTATGAATTTCCAGTCTTTGTATTACATTTGTTGTTGGCTTTCTGTTTTATCTCACCATATTAGGACAGCGAATCATTTTGTCCATTAATAGCACTGGAAAGTCTGTGTTTTTCATTGAATTTCCATCCCTGTGATAATTGGAAACCTGGCAGTTTAACTACTATCCCAAATGTATTTGAGATGGGTCTTTGACAAGAGTTGTTGGAGTAGTAATGGGCCTACCATATTTCTTCCCCTTCTTTGAAAATCAAATTGAATGTTTTCATGTCATCTATTATATTTTAGAATCAAAAATGTTTTATTTTAGGATGATCATAGAAAGCCACCTTGGGAGAAAGGCTATAGCCAAACAATAGCAGAAAACTCTTAATTTAAAGACTGTTAATATGCCAGTAGAGTGATTAACCTGATTATCTAAGGCTCATGAGATTCACACTGATTCAATTTTACTCCATGAACTACTTCACAGAAGAAGGAAAGACAAGATGTCAGAAGAAAGCTTTCCTTTGTTTACAGTAGTTAGTAGCATGATTTGAGCAAAGGGACACACAGTGAGACAACATATGCTAGCACAACCTGCTTTATGGCTTCCCTACTGGGAACAGACCATGGAATGATATCAGGTGTTCATTTAAAAAAGAATTTTCAACTCTGTCTTCCATTGCTGTTACTGCAATAATAATAATAATAATAATAATAATAATAATAATAATAATAATAATAA
>JAJPUD010016639.1:22775-33459 GCA_023553655.1 Myrmecobius fasciatus
AATAATAATAATAATAATAATAATAATAATAATAATAATAATAATAAACAACAACTTTGAATCTTGGCAGTCAGTAGTCATCCCATATCGAAATGTCAATAAAAAGAGCATGCCAGAATATGATTATGATAAATTACTAGGAATTAGACTTTTGTCACTTTTACAGAATACTTTTCTTTGGTGCCAAGGGGAAATAGATTCTTCTAGAGACTATGAGGCAATGTCTCAAATGTTTTTGGACTTAGAATTGTCTCATTGTACAAAATAACATAAATGGCTGTTTTTCTTATACATGTTTGTATACACAGTTTAAAAGAACTAAATCTAAAACATTTTTGAAATCAGAGATATGGGGTGAATTGGCATGGTTTCTAGGGAAAATGATAATGCTTCTGATAGAATAAGTTTATTAGGGAGATTCCTGAAAAGCTATTGGATATTGTGAAAATCAACTGGGTAAATTTTTAAAGATGGATAGCATGCTTATCAATAAAGTGTAACAATAATCAGATCACCAATAATTTACACACATTAGATAATATTTGATAACAGATTAACTATTGTTTTATGTAGTAGTTCCATAGAATTTGAATCTTGATCTAGTAAATCATATTTTCTCTCTGGTTTCGATTACATTGGTAAGGAGATATTATTCAAGATAATGTAGTCCCTGGAACATGACTTTAACATTACTCTTTAGAATTCTAATATTCATTTCAATTAATGTTTTTTTTTTCCTTCAGAAGCGTGAAAAGAGTATTGGTCCTGGAAGTTGAAAAGACAGATTCAAATACTACCTACAAATATCAGTTAATTTATCAATAATTTCAGTGTTATCATATATAAAGCAAGGAATTTGCGCTAGAAGAACTGAGTTTTATACCTATGAGCCTAAGTCTTGACGTTCTTTGGATTCAGTTTCTTAATCTGTAAAATGAGGGAGTTGGGATATATGACTTCATAAGTTCTTTTAAAAATATACACCTATGAACCTAAATCAATCTTTCAGGTCTTTGTTCCTCAACTATAAGATGAGGAGGTTGGCCTAGAAGATTTCTGTGATCCCTTATAACTGTGTCTGTGCCTCTGTCTCTCTGTCTCTCTGTGTATGTGTATATATATATATATGTGTATATATATATATATATATAAATATATATATATATATATACATATGTAATCCTAAATCACCTCATCTCCATTTTTTGATCTGGAAAATGAGAGAACTAGATAGAATACATGACCTTTGCAATTCTTTCAAACTGTACATTTGTGATTCTAAGTCATCCAGTGTCTATGGCTTCAGTTTACTCATATATAAAATTAGAGGGTTGAACTAGATGGTTTCTAAGATCCTTGATAACTTGGAATATGTGATTTAATGAAATCATAACCATAAAACTCTTTGAAGAAGCTAGATAGTAGCCAATTATTCCATATGGTCTTGAATATTTATTTTAAATTGTTTATATGGTCACACAGTTAATTTACACTTCACTGAAAATTCTCATTAACTTTGTAAGATTCCATTATCTAGAATTTCCACTTGGTTTTTCTACCATTATGGCAGGCAACATCATATACTGCATTTTATTGTCATTATTCAGTTAATTTTCCAGTAGCATCTAACTATTTGTGACCCTATTTGGAATTTTCTTGGCAAAGGTATTAGAATGGTCTGACATTTTTTTCCTAACCTATTTTGCAGATGAGAAAACTGAGGCAAAGAGGGTTAAGTGGCTTGTTCAGGGTCACTTGGCTAATAGTGTCTGGCACTCTGTCTGCTGTATCACCCAACTGCTCTGAACTAAATATAAAACTTGCCTGAAAATCAGGAGCAGATCTAGATTCAAACTCTGACTCTGTTACTCCTTAACTGGATACTCCTTAACCTCTTAGTGTCTTAGGCAATTCTAACATCTTACTAGCATTTATAAAGCAGTTACAGTTTACAACATGTTTACAAACATCTCACTATCTTCATAACATTTTTGGCAGGCTTTAGCTTCTTTTTGCAGATGAGGAAATTGAATCAGATAGTTTAAGTGACTTGGTTAGGGTCACACATTGGATTTGACTTTAGATTTTCCTTACTTAAGGTCTTTCTTGGTGTCTAGAATACTGTTTAGCTGCCTATTATTAAAGTTGCAAGAAGGTAGCTATGTGAATAAATAAAGTTAATTTCTTCACCTGGGAACTCTATTAGTGCTTTTTAGATAGGTGTCCCTGGTATATTATAAAGCCTTTCAAGAGTTCAACAAAATCCAAATAATTTTCATAATAATATTATAGATATGTAATATAGTTCCTTAATTCTTTCTTTAAATTCCTGATGTGAGTAGCATTTTAGAACTATCAGTGCTTCTCACTATCTAATTCCTCTGTACTAGTTTTTTATTCACTATTTTATTTAATTTTGCTGAATATAATATTTTTGGCCACAATTCTAGTTTTTTTGATTGTTGATATATATTATTCTATGACCTGTGATCTTTTATTATAGCTGATGATAAATCCTGTATAAATCTAATTATAGCTCCTGTATAAATGAATTTTTTCTTTTTATTTGTAAAATTTTCTCTTTGATCTGTTTTTTTTTTTTTTTTTTTTTTTTTGAAATTTAGAAACAATGGTCCTATATGTTTTCCTTGTAGGATTTCTTTGAAATGGTGATCAGTAGTTTTTTTTTCCTATTTCTATTTTCTCCTCTTGTTCTATCACTTCAGGACAATTTCTTTAATTATTTCTTGTGTTATTGCGTCAAGGTCCTTTTTTTTGGTCATAGATTTCAGGTAGCTCAATTATTATGTTTTCTTTTCTTGATCTGTTCTCCACACCCATTGTTTCCTTTATAAGATGTTTTGTATTCTTTTCTATTTTTTCATTTCTTATAATTTATTTTATTGTTTCTTAACCCCATAGCTTCACTGACTTCCCCTTGCCAAATTCTAATTTGAGAGTCATTTTCTTCTTTAAAACTCTGTATCTCCTCTTCTACTTGGTTAACTTTTTTCTCTTGCTTTTCTTGAATCATTCTTATTTATTTATTTTATTTATTTTTATGTTATGTTTTTTATAATTCATTTTTACATTTATATACAATATATTTTACAGATTTCATATATTATATGTAATAAATATGAATTAATTTATCTATAATATAAATATAATAAATATATTACATGCTATATAATATTTTAATATTATTTTACTTATTTTACTTTTCCTCTATCTCACTGATTTAATTGTTAAATTCTTTTTTGAGTTCTTCTATAAATTTTCTCTGGGCAGGGAGCCATGTTATGTTACTCTTTGGGATAGAAGCAGCTCTTTTTACTTCAGTGTCCTCCTCTGAAGATGAACCCTGATCTTCCCTCTTCCCATAGTAATTTTCTATGTTGGGGTTCTTTCTTTTGCCAGTTCACTTTTTAAAAAATGAGAACTATTAGTATAAGCACTCTAATCATGGGGTGGGGGTATGAGGCCTCTTGCTTCACTTGAGCTCTCTCTTCTATTACAAGTAACCCCAAACCAAGAGTTCTACCCTCAGCCAGTATCATCCCTGCCCCACTGCCTTTGCACTCCCAGTGTGCTGGCTTCTTCTCCCCCAGGGCCAGATCTCAGTAATACAAGTGGACTGGCTGCTCCCAATCAGCAGAGGTTCCCTCAGTCTTCCCAGACTCCGGGAATGCCCAAATAGCCTGGAAGGTGAAAGTTCCTGTGGTTCCTGCTGAGGCTTCAGCCACACCTAGCAATCCCCCTCTCTCCCCAGACCCTACTTGGTGTTTCTATTGAGCCAGTTTTGGGATATGTGCACTTAACACTGACTAATCTCTGGCCTGGGGACTTTCATGGGATCTTTTCAGATTGTGCCAGGAGGATTCCTGTTCTACCCCAAACCTTCTTGATTTTCACCAGTTTGTGTTCACCCTGGGAACTAATTTGTTCTGTTTGGGGGGAAATCTGGAGAGACTGGGATTCATTGACCTACTCTGCCATCTTCCCAGAATCCTCCTTCTCCATAATTTTTTTTAAATTTTTTTTTATTTTAAGCTTTTTATTTGTATAACATATGTATGGGTAGTTCCCCAACCTTGATCTTTACAAAGCTTTCCAATACAAATTTTACCCCCAGTCCCCTCCCCTCCTCTAGATGGCAGGAAGTCCACTACATGTTAATAATGTTGAAATGCTTGAGAAGTTATGCAAGAAAAATCCTATCTACAAGAAAAAAAAAAGAATCAGAGAAAGGCAACACAATGCAAGCAAATGTCAATAGAGATCATGAAAATGTTACGTTGTGGTCCATATTTCACGTCCCTCTTTCTGGGTGTATATGGTTTTCTTCAGTGAACAACTGAAACTGGTTTGAGACAATTCTTTATTGCAGAGAGCCATGTCCATCAGAATTGATCATCATGTAATACTGCTGTTGCTGTGCATGATGATCTCCTGCTTCTGCTCGTTTCACTCAGCATCAGTTCATGCAAGACTCTCCAGGCCTCTCTGAAATCATCCTGCTGGTCGTTTCTTACAGAACAATAATATTCGATAACATTCATATACCATAATTTATTCAGCCACTCTCCAATTGATGGGAATCCCTTCAGTTTCCAGTTTCTAGCCACTACAAAAAGGGCTGCCACAAACATTCTTGCACATGTGGGTCCCTTTCCCTCCTCTAAGATCTCTTTGGGATATAGGCCCAGTAGAAACACTGCTGGGTCAAAGGGTATGCACAGTTTGACAACTTTTTGAGCATAGCTCCAAATTGCTCTCCAGAATGGTTGGATCCATTTACAGTTCCACCAACAATGTATCAGTGTCCCAGTTTTCCCACATCCCCTCCAACATTCATCGTTATCTTTTCCTGTCATTTTAGCCAATCTGACAGGTGTGTAGTGGTATCTCAAAGTTGTCTTAATTTGCATTTCTCTGATCAATAGTGATTTGGAGCAACTTTTCATATGACTAGAGATGGTTTTAATTTCATCATCTGAAAATTGTCTGTTCATATCCCTTGACCACTTATCTATTGAAGAGTGGCTTGAATTCTTATATAAATGAGACAATTCTCTATATATTTTAGAAATGAGGCCTTTATCAGAACCATTAAATGTAAAGATGATTTCCCAATTAGATGCTTCCCTCCTAATCTTGTCTGCATTTGTTTTGTTTGTACAGAAACTTTTAAACTTAATATAGTCAAAGTTATCCATCTGGTGTTCAATTAGGAGTTCCAAGTCTTCTTTGGACATAAATTTGTTCCATCTCCACAGGTCTGAGAGATAAACTATATTACCTTCCTCTAACTTGCTTACAAAGTCCCTCTTTATATCTAGATCATGAACCCATTTAGATCTTATCTTGGTATGTGGTGTTAGGTATGGGTCAAGCCCTAATTTCTTCCACACTAGTTTCCAATTTTCCCAGCAGTTTTTTGTTCAGATCCGGTCTTTTCATTAGAAATAGGTGAAATTCACCTATATCATTGAATGACCATCTTCTTCCCTGGAGGATAATGCTCATTCTAGCTGGATAGGTTATTCTTGGCTGTAATCCAAGTTCCTTTGCCCTTCGGAATATCTGGTTCCAAGCCCTTCGATCCTTCAGTGTGGAAGCTGACAGATCCTGACAGATCGTAATTATTGGTCCTCGGTATTTGAATTGTTTCTTTCTAGCTGCTAGCAGAATCTGTTCCTTGGTGCTATAGTCCTGAAATTTAGCCACGATATTCCTTGGGGTTTTAATTTTGGGGTCTCTTTCAGGAGGTGATCGGTGAATTCTTTCAATGGTGATTTTGCCCTTTGATTCTACAATCTCAGGGCAGTTTTCTTTCAGGATTTCCTGGAAGATAGTGTTTAGATTCTTTTTTTCATCATGGCTTTCAGGAAGTCCAATAATCCTTAGATTGTCTCTCCTAGATCTATTTTCTAAGTCAGTTGTTTTTCCTAGGAGATATTTCATATTTTCTTCTAATTTTTCATTTTTTTGTTTTTGTTTGACTGATTCTTCAAGTCTTAGTGAGTCATTCACTTGCATTTGTTCAATTCTTATTTTTAAAGTGTTGTTTTCTTCAGTTACCTTTTTAAGTTCCTTTTGTAACTGGCCAATTTGTTCACTGCACTCTTTTTCCACTTCACTAATTTTATTTTTTAATAAATTGGTGTCTTTTTCATATCTCTTTTGCAGGGCATCATATCCTTCTTGCAAGATACTGTATCCTTCTTGCACTGATTTCAGTTTATTTTCCCATTTATCCTCCAGCTCTCTTTTGAGGTTCTTTATGCAGTCTTCCAGAAAGGCATTTGAAACGGGGACCAGTGATGGTCCTTGCTGTTTTTTTCTGGATTTTTGTCTAAAGAAACCTCTGTATCTGAGGTCGTTTCTTTGCCTTGATAAAAGCTGTCTATGGTGAGAGCTCTCTTTTGCTTCTTCATCATTTTTTTTTTTTTAGACAGAGTGGATATCTCTTTAAGGTAGGGGAAAAAAAAAAAAAAAACCTTGGCTGAAGACGCTTTGCCTGGGGCACTTCGGCGAGTTGACTTAAGGTGCTAGGCTAGGACTAAGTCCGAATTACTCCTTAAACAAGGAAAGTCTGCCAGAACACCTGTCCCCAATCAGGGCAGAGTGTCCCGAGTGCCTCAGATAAACTCCAGGTGTTTGGAATTTGGAGTTTGGAGTTTGGAATTTCTTCCATGATGAGCTGAGCTGAGTCCCACCCTCACTTCCGGCCTGCACAGGGGTCGTCTATTTATCTCTCTGTCCGAGTCCGACTAACCTGATATGAAGTTCTCCAGAGAGCCGTGCCCAAATATTTCTGAGTTCGTTGACTTGAAGATCAGTTCAGAGGCTTATTTTTTTGTTGATTTGAGAGAAGATCGGAGGAGAGGTAGAAAGTCACCTTTTCACTCCGCCATCTTGGCTCCGCCCCCATCCTTCTCCATAATTTTTAAGATTATAAAATGATCCTGAGAACAAATAGTTTGAATACCATTGCTCTATATCAACTAAATACAGGTCAGGTCTCTATCTCCTATTTTTATTTCAAGTTTGAAATCCTTAAAAAAGAGAATAATTATCTTAAATATACTTATTTTATAGTTATTGTAAAGTTTAATTGAAAACTTTTTCCCATTCTGGATTGTTGATCCCATTTATGTCTCTTTTTTTCTCAGACTAGAAATGATATTATTGGAAGGAGAGAGTTGAAAATCAACTCTATGGGGACTGCAATCCTTCAGTAATTACTAAACATATACAGATCTGATATTAAATGTGATTTCTTCTGGCTATAATTGATAAGACCAAAAGAAAGGGGGTATTTTTTCTTTGAATTTCTGAATAGTAGGTAGTTGGGCTTATCCCTTTATCATGAAGGTAGTACTAAGATAACAGACTTAGAACTGGAAAATAGCTTTGAAGTAATTGTCTCACTGCCCTCATCTTATAGATGAGGAAACTGAGACTTACAGTGGGAAAGTGGGTAAAGGGGTTTGACTGTCATATCTAACAAGGAATAGAGCTTGGGTTCCAAATAAGGTCCACTAACTCCAAATTCAGTGCTTTTGGCTAATATACTTTTTTTTTGCTTCTAATATTTATAGATGAATTAATAATATGGAATTTGAATATTTGCAAAGTATGTAAAATATCATTTTATTTGTCCCTTACAAAAACCTTGGGAAAATGCTATTATTTTCATTTTCAGGTTGCTAGGTGGTGCCATTGAACATAGAGCACAATGTGCTCAAATATAACCTCAAATACTTACTAGATGTGTGATCCTGGGCCAATAACTTAACCCTGTTTGGCTCATTTTACTCATCTATAAGATGAAATGGAAAAGAAATGCTAAACCACTCCAGTATTTTTGCCAAGAAAATTCTAAGTGGCATTATGAAGAACTGGACATGACTGAAAATGACTGAACAGATGAAGAAACTGAGGCAGACAAATTAAGTGTCTTGCCCAGCCCTTTATAGCTAGCAAATATCTGAAGTCCGATTGGAACTCAGAATGTCCTGACTCTAGATCTAGCAGTCTCTTCACTATATTACCTGTTTGCCTCAAGTACAGGTAATATATTTCTACTTTGTCTTTGTGACCTTATTGCCTTATATATTACTTTGCACATATTATAGATTGGGTGAAAGTTTGTTATCTTGAATTGGGTATAAAATGGAATAACATCAGAATGGTTTTAGAATATCTGGATTTCAATTTCTAGCTTTTATCTTTGCGCATAACTTAATTATCTTAAATCATTTCCCCTTTTCCATGCCTCAATTTCCTTATCAATGAAATGAGGGTGTTCCAACTCTCCCACTGTGACAGATTTGCAATGGACAGAATTTCTTATTAGCATGAACACAAACACTCTCTAGGCTTTCCCATTTCTTTATTACTAAGGATCAAAATTATTTGCTTTGAAATCTACTCTGCTTGGAGGTCTTTTCATAACTACAGTTTCCCATGCTATTGAAACAGATTCTGGTGGTTAAGATTCTAGACAAGGAGTATATAAGCATCATTCTTTTTACTCACTGTCAAAAAGAGGATAGTTGATTGCATTGGCTAGGAACTGGACTAAGAAATAAAAATCAGAGGTTTTGGGGTGCCACATAACTGAACAATGGGATATGATATTCCTAAAGAAGTTCCACATATTGAGGAAAATAAATTTTAGAAGAGTTTTCCTTGGGGAGCTGTTCTTACCTTTTTTTCTATCATGGACTCCTGTGCTAGTCTGATACAATCTATGAAACCCTTTTCCCAGTCATGTTTTTAAATGTGCAAAATAAAAATCACGGGACTAAAAAACTAACCAATTACATTCAGAGAAGTATATTATCATTTGCTGTCTAAGTTCATAGAATCCTTAGGGACCCATGCTTAAGAACTGCTTTTCTAATGTTTTAAGTCACTGTTGATTAGATAAATGCAAATTAAAACAACTCTGAGATACCACCTTCTACATATCAGTTTGGCCAATATAACAGAAGAGAAAGAAATTAATAGGACTGGAGGGGATGTGGGATAAGTGGGACACTGATGTATTGTTGGTAGAATTATGGACCGATCTAACCATTCTGGAAAACAAGCAAACAAACAAACAAACAAAAAACCAACTTGAAACTATGCCCACAGGGTTATAAAACTATGCATGCCTTTTGACCCAGCTAAACCCCACTATTAGATCTTTTTTGTGGTGGCAAAGAATTGGAAATTGGATGCCATTCAAGGAATGACTGAACAAGTTTTGGCATATGATTATGATGGAATATTATTGTTCTATAAGAAATGATGAGAACATTCCCCAATTGATAAATGATCCAAGGATATGAATAGACAATTTTCAGATGAAGAAATTAAAGTTGTCTATAGTCCTATAAAATACTAAAAATCACTGTTGATTAGAGAAATGTAAATTATACCTTTCAGATTGGCTAAGATGATAGAAAAAGATAATGACAAATGTTGAAGAGAATGTGGGAAAACTGGGACGCTAATGCATTGTTGGTGGAGTTGTGAAATGATCCAACCATTCTGGAGATCCCTTTGGAAATATACCCAAAGGGCTACCAAATTCTGCATACCCTTTGACCCAGCAGTGCCAGTACTGAAGCTGTATTCCAAGGAAATCTTAAATCCTCCACTTTTTCTGATTTCCTTTTAATTATTGGCCACCTTGGTATGTGTGTGTGTGTGTGTGTGTGTGTGTCTGTGTATGTACACATGCATGCATGTGCGTAGAAAACTTTTAATTTAATGTAATAAAAATTATCTATTTTGCACTCCATAATTTAGCTCTCTCTCTTTTCTCCATAAATTCTTCCCTTATCCATAGATCTGAAAAATAAATATTCCATGCCATACAACTTTACTCATTCCTTATATTTACTCTTTTTGACCTTATTCTTATAAAAGGTACGAGATATTTTGGCCAAAGTTCTGATCCCCAAACCATGGATCTTTGTGTTTATCAAATCCTAGATTACTATGGTCATTTACTACTGTGTATTGTCTACCAAATCTCTTCCACTGACCCATCACTCTATTTCTTAGTCAAAATTAATTTGTTTTGATGATTACTACTTTTTATATGGTATGAAATATGGTACTATTGGGTGACCTTCCTTTGTCCTTTTGCCCCCTCCACTACATTTTTCATTGCTTCCCTTGATATTATTGATCTTTTGTTCTTCCAGATGAATTTTGTTATTACTTTTCTAGCTCTTTAAAATAATTTTGATGCATTTTATATACATTAATTTGTTTGGTAATTATGTTCATATAGTTCCTTGATTTATCTTGGCAGTTAGATTCCCAAGTATTTTTTTGTTGTCAGCAGTTATTTTGAATAGAATCTCTTTCTGCTGGATTTATTGGTAATACTGCTGGTGTTTTATGTGGGTTTATTTCCTATCCTGCAACTTTGCTAAAGTGGTTGATTGTTTCAACTCATTTTTAAGTTGACTTCCTAGTGTTCTATTAGCATAACATTAGATCATCTGCAGGAGTGATAGATTTTTATTTCTTTATTGTTTATTTTTTTCCTTCATTTTTTCTTGTCATTGCTTTGATTAGCATTTTCAGTACAATATTGAATAATAGTGCCAATAAGTGGTATACTTGCTTTATCAATCATCTTATGAGGAAGACTTCTAGCTTATTCCATTAC
>JAJPUD010016640.1:0-32886 GCA_023553655.1 Myrmecobius fasciatus
TTTTTTTTTGTACAGAGTAGATCCTTAATTGATATTTTTTACTTTATAGATAAATATAATTCCTGCTTTAATAAGGTTTATCATCTATTTTTCTATTATTCTATATCTAGTATCAATGTGAAGATACTATATACTATCTATAAATCTATATGTTCATCTATTTATATCTGTCTAGTCATTCATTCTTTCATTCATATATTTTTCTTCCACTTTCAAACACCTTATCTTATTTTTGCAAGAGAGAGGAATTTTAAATAAAATAGAGTTCCAGTGTTTACTAATGACTCATATTTCTCCCAGATTCCACTTGTTTTATGACAGCCCCAAAAATTATTGGTGATTTTTGGAGTGTGAATGTTGAAAATCCTTTTGCTTTTATTTTCTTCCTTTTCTCTCCATAAGGGAATGGAGTCTATCAGATATTTCAAATACAAAATCAATTTTGTGTCCAGTGCACGTCTTCATTTTCCTATATGAACTGCACAATTAGTGTCTTTATATTTCAAGAATTTTGAGCAGAAGTTTTTTTTTTAATTATTTCACTTATCTTTTGGTTGGGATAGCTTGTAGCTTCATAGCCATACTAATCTTTTTTAGAAATCATTTAGAGAACAGACAGATAAATTTAGAGAACAGACAAATAATGGCTTTTCTTTTGTAACCACAATTGCTTAAAGTTACCACCCTCTAGATCTTGTATGAACCATGTAAAAAGCAACTTAGACTTGTAAGGGGCCCCTTTTTCTTTGCAGAGACTTTCCAGCTGCTAGATTAAATTTAATTGTAATTTCTTTTTTGTGCCCAAGCCTAAATATCTCTCAGGCAAATACAGCATTGTCAATAAAGGGGGGGGGGAAGCCATACAGACAAAAATGATATTAAAGCAACATGATTTATCATCACTTGACCACCCAATTTTGTGTACATATGTATATACACATTCTTTCTTAGAGAAGGACATCATTTGTAAGGATTTTTGGCACCCTACATTTGTGCATTAAGTTAACATTAATTTTTGCAAATTTATGAATAAACATCACAATTGAGGAGTGCATCTTAAGATCATAGATTTAGAGCTGAAAAGGACTATAGAAAGGGATACCTATTGTTCTAAATGGGGTCAGTTCTTCAAAGACTGAAACTGTCATAGGAGCTAGGGGAATGGAGTACAAGGACAGCAAAAAGGGGAGTGGGGAATATGCTCTTTATCCTTGAAATTAATAAAGCAAAAGATTCAGCATATTCATACTTTTTGGCACTGTGGCCTTATTGATGAGTATCTTTCATTAAACAAGAAGAAAATTGTTATATCTAGGGATTCTTATTTGTAGGCTTTCCAGAATAGTCAGAAAGATTGCTGATTTTTACACTGTGGAATTTGTAAGTGTTTTTTATTTTCTGTGAACATCAGCAGCCAGGATTTCTAATCTTTTTTGTATCACAGACCTCCTTGACTATCTGGTGATGGCTATCATCCCTTCTGATAACTGTCTTTAAATGAATAAAATAAAATGTAAAATTACAAAAGAAACCAATCATACTAAAATGGAGTTATTAGAATTTCTTTTAAGACCCAAATTCATAGATCTCAGGTTAACCGTCTCTTATCTAGAAGGAATTTCTTGGTGATGGGAAAGAAAGTCCTTATTAAAGAAACATTTTACTAATTTATGTCTGACTCTCTACTTGAAGTATTTTGGGGTATCTTGTGAGTTGATATGTATATTTAGTTCTGATTCTGATAGAAAGTTATCTGTCAGTTCCCTTTTCTAGATTCTAGATTAAATAGGTAGAACATGTTCTCTATATAATGCGGTGCTCATCTCCTTTGCAAATTATATGAATGTAAATTATATAGATGGTAACTCAGTCTGGTATGCCATTCTCTATTGTTGTTATTTTTTTGTGCCTTAGGATAAAGCTGTGGCGGAGCCAGTGAGCAGGTTGTTAGAGACCACACTCCGAAGCACCCATTTGCCAAGCAAGATTGGAGCACTGCATGGCATCCTCTATGTGCTTGAATGTGACTTACTTGATGAAACAGCAAAGCAGCTCATTCCAATTATCAGTGATTACCTCCTTTCTAATCTGAGAGGAATTGCTCAGTAAGTTACTAGAGGGAATTCATTGAGGTCCTTTCTAGTTATGGAAGATGTTTTTGGTAGGGAAGTAGGTTACACATATCTTTCTAATGACAAGCTAACTTATGGTTACTGTGTTTTTTAAATGGAGGGTTGATATTTTTTTTAATTAAAGCTTTTTATTTTCAAAATATATGCATGGAAGAGGGTTGATATATTGGTATAATTTTAAAAGCAGTTTTCCCATAACTCTTTAGAGAAAAAGTACAGGAGTCAAAGGCACAAGGAAGACTTAGCAAGCCTCTCTCAGCATCAGTTTCACACTCATAAAATTGGGATCATTATATTCACATTCCCCATCATAGAAAGTTGTTAGGAACTTTTGGGCCTGTGGGACTGTAAAGTTCAATTAAAATGTGATCTATTATTTTCATTTTAATTCCATTATGGAATCTTGGGCCCTAGTAAGGGTTTGCTTTTTCAGCCTAATTAGGGAGGATTTCAAGCCAGTCACACCCAGACACACATGAAATTATGCTCTAATGGAGTCTTATGTCTGTTGGCTTATCCCTTCCTGGTCACTTTGAAGATTACTTGTCCGTCCTTTGGGCAGTCATCACATTGGGGTCAAAGCACTTAAGATCTTTGTCCAGCTAATCATAGCTTTGCCAAATGAAAGGCGCCTCTAGTAAAAATGAACTTTATTCTCTTTCAATGTAGATTTGGGCTTTATAAAAAAGGTTCCAGTTGATTCAGTTGTACTTGAGTAAGTTAGTCTCTATGAAGGGTCATGGAGGCATGTGGCAATAAACCTATAAGGAATACCAGTCAGAAGATAAGTAAAATCATTAAAAGTTTCAAAAGTCTTGACATACATAGCCACCAGTTCTGCATAGCCAAATCAGGAAAACAGTACCTGTGCTTATCTCATCTTTGGAAGTATAACTCCTGTCACTGTGGTTGTCTAGTTGTAATTTGGGGGTTGGGAGTGGGAGAGAGGAGACAAGTGCGTGCTCAGGGAAAACTAGTAACTCTGGTACGTGAGCCCTTTTCAGGGCTGCTTTCCACCTTGGTGTCACCCTGACGTGCCTAACTCTCCCTTATGAAAACAAGAAGCTGTAGCCCATGCAATGGCCATGGCCTAATCCAGGCTGAGGGTAACCAAGCAGTCTCAAACCCTTCAGTGAGTTAGGGGGATGTCTACCTGAGTGTGAAACATCTCCCTGGTGGAAGAAGTGGGAGAGAAGTTTGTTCTAGTGCCTTGAAGGCAACTGAAGCAGGCACTGTGGAGTGCTCAGAGCTTGGCTAAACATCGAAGCTGCCAGGGTCTGCTAGTGTGTCCTGAGCTGTCTCCTGTCACCTTGACTTCATCTTGTCACTAGACATTGTTGGCTGTGGAGAGAGAGTGAGGCTGATGGCTCTGAGCAACTTTGTGCAAATCAAGGCACAGCCCATAGCTTTTATTGTTTTCCCTGTTTCAAAGGCCTGGGATAGGCAAGTGACAAAGTAGCAGAGGCAGATTCCCTGGGAGCTGAGTCACAACCTATACTCAGGGGGCCTAGACCACAGAATTGTCTTTTCACTGGAAGCAGCAGGGGGATTCGGGAGCTCCCTGGGAGTCAGCAGCCTTTTAAGGACCACAGGGCTCACCTCCTGCTGTGAGCAAGGGCGCTCAAAAAGGTGCCCTAGTATATTGTCTGCTTTACCCAACCTGGGCCTGCTCACCATGGCAGGCAGGGATTCCACTCAGCTAAAGACTTCCACCAAGATGATTCCAAGTCACCATTGGTGCTTGGAGTGGGGCACACTTATAGACAACATGAATCCGCAAGACCTGGAAGACAAAGGAGCTCTTGTTAGAGCAGCTTTGGGTGAAGCCGGCCTGGCAAAGGAAGGCCAGCTGACTGGAGAGTGCCACGAAGCTGAAGCAGTCGCAATTAGTTTAGTTAACAAGCCTGTCTACCAAAAGGAGTGAGAACAGGCTCGTGACAATGTGACGGCCACTTTGAGGAAAAGGCCCTGCCCCCATTTTCAGATTTTCTGAATAGGCACAGAGTGCTGCACTGATCATAGACTTATCCGTCCCGAGCTCAATACCTTTGTTCAGCACAAGTGTGGCCCAGATGGCTGCCAGAAGACAAGTCAGCCGAGGAGAGAGTTTCTCTGACCACGTGAGCCCACATACAGCCGACCACAGGAAGGACGGCTTTCAGAGGTTTGGTGTGCAGCTCTGCACTTGCTCCTCTGGGTCTGAACATTCACAAGTATCAAGAAGACTGGTGTGATGGAAATGCTGAGGAAACTCAAAAGCTGTCACAGGGTTTACCCGCAGGGTAGTCTGTCTGTCTCTAAGAGGGTAGTGTTTAACTCCAGAAGGAATGTGCTCCGAGAGATGCAGAATTCTTGACTCTGAGGAGGCTGATGAGATTCCCTTTGATGCTCATAGTAGCAATCCAAAGTGCTTTTATGATGCCCTGAAGGCAGGATCAGAGACAGAAAAAGAGAAGATTCAGGTGGTGGTGGTGGGGGGGGGGGGAAACGACCTTTTTTTCCTACCAAGGGCTGCTTGGAAACTTATAACATCATCCATGGGCCACCCAAAATTATCCACTTAGTGTACTCCTAGCCTGCAGGTGCCATAGCTAATGATTTCTCAGGCCTTATGTGGCCTGGGTGGGGGGATTCTCCACCCCTGCTCTAGGGCTTGAGCCTCAGAGTAGGGAGGGTAAGGCCAGCTGGACCAAAGGCAGCTGTGGGGGTGCGGGGAGGGCAGTCAGAAAGATCTCCACCGTATGGGTTGATTGACAATACCAGGTTGATGTATTGTGGGCTGATTCGGGAGAAGATCCCTGGGTGTTCTTGAGAGTCATAGGATAAACCATCAGGATGTACACAGGTGGGTCTGTGAGTGTAAAATCCTTTGACCCATTTTTGTTAGTAGTACTGCCACTCAGAATCGCTGCTCACCATGAGAAAAACTGTCAGAGTGGCCATTTTTAAGAAAGAATGGCACTTTTAGAATTGTAGAGATGCTTAGAAATTTATCATCCTAAGTGTAGTCATCACAGAGAGAAACTGGGTCTCAGCCCTTGTGTAACAGTTGCCTGTTTGGTTGGTATTCGCAGTTGTGTGAATCTGCACAGCCAGCAGCATGTCCTGGTGACCTGTGCTGCTGCCTTCTACCTTATGGAGAATTATCCCCTGGATGTAGGCCCAGAGTTTTCTGCTGCAGTGATACAGGTGAGCTGAGACTGTGGAGCCACAGGCTTAAGAGAATCCTTCTTTTAGGAAAATTCAATATACAGAATAACCCTTTGTTTTCTTCTTTCCCATAAACTTTTTATTAGTTATGTTATGTATGAGTTTCAATTTGTCTTCTCTCAAATTCAGAAAGAAGTATCGACAAGAATTCAAGTTGAGAGGGTACAGACTATTTCCTGAACATCTTTCTTCCTATTGTTTCAGATGTGCGGGGTGATGCTCTCTGCCAGTGAAGAATCCACTCCAGCCATTATTTATCATTGTGTCCTGAGAGGTTTAGAACGACTTCTTCTTTCAGAGCAGCTCTCCAGGCTGGATGGAGAGTCCTTAGTTAAACTCAGTGTTGACCGAGTGAATGTCCACAGTCCTCACCGAGCCATGGCGGCCCTGGGCTTGATGTTAACTTGCATGTACACAGGTGTGGAGTTAATGATGAGCTTGCATGATTAATGTCTATCAAAGTAAGAGACAGAGACCCCGAGGGAAGCCTGGGTCTGGCTGAACTTTGCTGCTTCTTAGAGCTGATCTGCACAAAGCTCAGGCTCAGAGTTGAAGGGCTTTCTTTTTTCACTCTACTAAACTTCACAGATTTTTAAAACTCCAACCTGAATACCTAACTTTTGGTTTTTTGGTCCTCAGTCCTTTTTGTATTCCTGGGAACATAGTTACTATACACGATCCCTCATTTCCATGAGAATCTAGATGTTGGGTTTGTTTACAAGGAAAAAGAATAGTTAAAATATTAAAATAAAGATTCCAGGATCTGAACATGTATGCATAAAAGAAAACTACATGGTACACACAGGCAGGGTGGTACTTGTCCTTCCTAAGCTGCCTTTAGCTAATACTTCCTGAGGCCTGCTTGGGCCACTGCTTTCCTGGGAACAGATACATTATGCTATGGGGTGCTTGATGCCCTTCTGATCTTGGACAGGATAACATCTTTTAGCTCAAAATATTTATCCTTCCCCCAACTGCTGTTGGCTTACCCAGGATCTCTAGACTATGCTAGATCATAGAAGCTCATTTTTTTTCTCCCTGAGGCAGTTGGGATTAAGGGACTTACCCAGGGTCACACAGCTAGGAAGTGTTAAGTGTCTGAGGTCAGATTTGAATTCGGGTCCTCATGACTTCAGGCCTGGTGCTCTATCCACTGTGCCACCTAGCTACCCCTGACTTTTTTTTTTTTAAGTTTATCTCAGCCAATCAGAAGTTCTTCTGATTATTGCTAGACTGGTAGTGTGATCCTTCCTGAATGAATTATTTCTCTTTTTTTAAATGCAATGTGAAGAAAGGAAAAATAAATCTTAAAACATATTAATTTTGTGCCCATTGACCCAGAATGAAGATAAATTCATTGCCACTTCATTCTTCATGTTCATAAAAGGGAACTGTCTCTTTCTTATGAACAACAGAAGTTCAGGAAACCTAAGAATATGAAAACCCTTTGCATTATTTCAGGAGGACATTGTTCCTTGTTGTGGTTCTATGTTGATTAACGAATGCTGGGCTTGGAAGCCAGAGAATTTGAAAAGCAAAAATTCTTGGCTCCTGTGACCTCAGTTTAACTTTTGCATTGATATTTTCTAGCTTAGTTCTTTAGGCTCTAGTTCCTTCATTTGTGAAAAAGGGAAAATCCTGCCTCCTGTACCTACCTTGTTATGAGGAGCAAATAAAAGAATTCACATAAACATTGGTGTGAAATTTTTCACATTCTCAACCACTTTATTTGGGTTAATTTAATAGATTTTGACTGTCGTACTTCCATGAACAAGGTCCTATAGACAAGTCTATTTCGTTTCTTCTTACTAATTAAGCTTATTCTGGAATAATTTTGTTCTAGGAAAGGAGAAAATCAGCCCTGGCAGAACCTCAGATGCCAATCCCACTGCCCCAGACAGTGAGTCAGTTATTGTTGCAATGGAGCGGGTATCTGTTCTCTTTGATAGGTAAGCCATTCTAATATGAATTTTGTCTTTTAATGTATCTTTTACTCTTAAAGGTCCTGCCAGTTTAGCTAAGGAACAATGGCATTTGAATGTGTTTATTCTTCATGTTAGCACTTGTGTTGTAATAATGCTAATATTTCCCATTTGTATTCTGATTAGTTACTACTGTTTTCACGACCACCCACAATATGCTTCCTCTATTGTAGAACTGTTAGTTGACAGACCAGCTCTAGGGGTAGTTCACAGGAGGAAATCCCAAGGTTTCTCCAAAATAAGCTTCATGACTAGTGTCTTAAATTGGTCGTGGTGTAATGCTGAGTGCTCAGTGCGTCACTCATAGAGCGAGAATTTGTACCCCATAATTGGGTGCCATCCTACAGTGACACCATGCTGCAACTCACTTGACCTTTTTCCAATCATAAAAATATTGGTTAAATAATTCTGTATTTCCTGAGAGGAGAAACCACACTGCATCAACAGCCTAGGATCCACCCCATGTTTTTTCCTATTGCTGGACATCTTCTAAAACCAAGGAGGAAATGCAGTGGAGCTTTTGAAAATGAGAAGATGGCATTAATTATGTGAAGGAATGTATGCTAGGGGAGAATCTATTCATGTTCCACCTCTGGTGTCGATTGGCTGTTTGACCTTGGACAAGGTACTTCACATACATTTTCTGACTCAGTTTCCTCATCTGTCTGATGGGCATAGTTATGCTTGTGTTAAACGTTTCCACAGACTCTTGTGAAGAAAGCACTTTGTACACTTTGAAGTGCTCTGGGAATTCAAGCTGTTTGGAAAGATCTTTGTTAGATGGAGGTAAAAGGCACAGTCCTGTCTGTGCTGGAGGTTTGTTCTTGGTTTTAAAGAGTTTATCCCAGAAGACCTTGAAGTACCAGGGCAGAAACATCCATCAGCTCTCTCAGGTCACTGCCGTTCTCTGTGGAGTGTGGTCTTGTATTGCACCATTCAGAGATGGAATGGAGTCTCCAACGTCATCTGGCATAGCCCCCTTTGTATGGAGGAGGAAGTGGGTTCTAGTCACTCAATGGGGGACCCTCCACTGCCTCCTGCTCCACTGCTCTTTCTGCTGTCTTGGGAGAGCTAGCCGGCCCCAGTGGCTGCCTTATTAAAGATGGATTTTGTAAAGTTGTCAGAAGCCTGAAGTACTTCAGGGTACTCTAGGGTTGTTCATACCGTCTGGGTGTGCTCTGGTCATATTGGAGCCAAATCACAGTCTTGTCTAGGTAAGTAGCCAAATCCACACAGAGGACATCTATCAACAATGTTAAGCAAATAACTTGAAGTTTACTGGGGAAATTGAACCTCCTAGAATTCTGGTGGAAGTATCTGTATCTTCTTTGGACTGCTCATTCCTTAGTCCTACTTCAGTGGTTATAGGTTGTAGAGCCCTGAAAGAAAACCTTTATAGAGGCAGCTAGGTGGCGCAGTGGATAGAGCACCAGCCCTGAAGTCAGGAGGACCTGAGTTCAAATCTCGTCTCAGACATTTAACATTTCCTCACTGTGTGACCCTGGGCAAGTCACTTAATCCCAATTATCTCAGCAAAAAAAAAAAATTAATTAATTAAATTAAATTAAAAATTAAAAGCTTTATAAACATTTATTAAAGTCTGAGATGTGAGGGACAGCCAGGGCATGTACCCGAACAGGTTAGGGCCTAATCCCAAATCTAGAAGGATGAAAATGGTAATTTGTACAAGAGGATGACTGATAAACACCCTTTCTGTGCTTGTTGCTTTTTCTTCCTTGAGATAAGATACATTATTCACCAGTGAGGACTGCTACCTCCTTGATGCTTAAGGATTCCTGTGTTCTTTTCTGAGGACAAATCCCAAGAGCTGGCTTTAGCCAGTATTTTTAGTGTCCTTAAACAGAAAGTGATGGAATGAACATCTGGGAGTTAGGAAACATATACTAGTCCTGGTTGTGTTCCAATGAATTCCCTGTGTGATTTTGGGATCCTTCTTCTCTTTGGGCCTCAGATTCATCATCATTGACATAAAAGGTTTAATATTCCTTCTAGTTGCTGAGTCCTATGAATTTATGTAAACTTAAAAGAGTTCATTTAGGAAGACATTACCAGGTTTCTCTCATGTGGTAATTATTTGATATTTAACTCTTTTCAGCTCAGTATTTGGCCAAACAGAAAAATGAATAATTACATTGTTGACATCCCAAAGGCATAGAAGAAAGTGAATATACTGAAAGTAGTTGCCATTTTTCCCCCCAATGTAGTCACCCCAGTACACTTTCAGGGTATGAAATACATTGAGGGAGCTTACTCTTGCTGCTCTAGACCTTTTTGAGTATGAATATTCCCAACAAAGATAGAAGTTGGACTTTTGGAGTAAAATAGGACCTAATCAAACCTATTTCCTTTGAAGAAAGTTGTTGCATGTACTGTTGATTTATAAATAATTTCATGATATTTTAAAGAGAAAAAGATTGCCTTCTATCAGCATTTTTTCATGTTAACTCTTTGACACACCACATGAAATATCAGGATTTCATAGAACATAGTTTGAGAAACACATTAGCAGATGGCTGTGAGTGTGTGTGTTTATTTGTATCTATGTATTTCATCCCTAAATTATCCATATGTGGAAATGTATCCTGTAACCCTAGTTTTTTGGCAGACATGGTTTTCGCCTTGTAGGTATCATACTTTATATTAAATTACTTGTGCACAAGCCACACCTCTCACTGCTAGACTGTGATGAGTTCAAATAAATCTATTGTAGCTCATGAAAACGCATTTGGTAGTTCCTCGTCATACAGGTCTCCTGAAGGTCAAGGGCCCGTTCCACTTTGTGCTTACAGATCAGGGTAGAATCCTGCCAGATGAGGTAGGGTTGTGACCTGGGTTAGGCCGTCTTCCAAAGATCGGTCTTCTGATTAGAATTTCATTTCTTCTCCACAACCCTGAAATCTCTTCTCTTCCTTCACTTAGGATCAGGAAAGGATTTCCTTGTGAAGCCAGAGTGGTGGCACGGATCCTGCCTCAGTTTCTAGATGACTTTTTCCCTCCCCAGGATGTCATGAACAAAGTTATTGGAGAATTTCTGTCAAACCAGCAGCCATACCCACAATTCATGGCAACTGTTGTATATAAGGTACTGTATTCTTAGTTGGTTTTCACAAGTCCAAAATTTAAATTATTTTGAAAAATAGTTTTAAGAAATAAGTACCTTATATTATCCTGGTAAATGTACTAGAAAGGAAAAGCCTGTTTTCTATTTATGTGGAATAAATCCTGATAACTCTCTCCAATGCATCACCATGATGTGGGGGCCTCAAGTTCTCAAAAGTTAAGTCAGGGGCACAAACTCTGGCAGTCCTCCTACCAAGCCAGAGGAGCTTTAGAAACAGGCTTCACAGTATGCTTGTCTTAGATCAACCTAGCTAAATGGAACGAGGTTCATCATTAGAGAGTTGGAATAAATTCTTTGGCTCTAGAAATGTTTTAAGAAGGAAAGAGCTGCAGTCTGAATCAGTGGAGGAGGAACATCGCCCCTCCCCCACCCCACAATTAATGAAACCAAGTGTTCTGGAAGAGCTGAAAGAATATTAAATCAGTCTGACTCATTAGACTTAGCAATGTAGCAAGATTCCATTTGAACAGACCCTTTTTTTTTAAATTGGTTTTATTTTCCTGTCACTTACTTTATGTCTAAATCATTTGCGCTTATTTTGACATATGGTGCTAAATGTTGGTCTATGCCTACTTTCTACCAGACTGCTTTCCAGTTTTCCCAAGTTTTTGTCAAATAGTGACTTCTTGCTGCAATAGCTAAAATCCTGGGTTTATCAGACACTAGGGTGCTTGTTTTTTTCTGCATATTGTAGACCCAGCCCTAACAGAGCTTTTCCAGCAGTTGTCTTTAAGTATTCTCTCTTCCTTGGTCGTACAGACTTCAGTTTCCCACTGAAACATGTCGGATGCATTGTTTTTCAGGTGTTTCAGACGTTGCACACCACAGGACAATCATCTATGGTTCGAGACTGGGTGATGCTCTCCCTCTCAAACTTCACTCAGAGGACCCCAGTGGCAATGGCTATGTGGAGTCTCTCCTGCTTTTTCGTCAGTGCTTCCACTAGTCAGTGGGTCTCAGCAATGTATCCTCTGCTTGGTTTCTACCTTCATGTTGTCAGCTTCCACACTGGCTTGCCTTCTTTCTACTCAGGGACCTGAAACACACATGGTTTCAGTATTTTGGGGATTTCCCCCCCCTTCCCCAAGCGTGGGTTTTCGGAGGGCTGGATCATTAGTGTTTAATCTCTCATCTTCCTGGCTCCCTCCTCTCCTCTCTCGGCCAAAGGAAAACCTGCATTCATTTTGAAGATGTTTGTTTTTTGTTAAGAAGATCTGAATGTCAGGAAAGAGAAAAGAGCACTTAAGATTGTTATATTAAAAGGAGTACCCATTTTGGAGCAGGTTTTAAGGCTCTAGTCTCCAAAGACAATTTTCAATGCTTAGGATAGTGGGTTTTGTATTTTTTTTTTTTTTTAACTGATGCTGCTTTTCATTATTTTTTTTTGTCAGTGTGCCCCATTCCACTTTCTTGGCCAAGAGGCCAAGAAAAGAGTATTTGCTGGAATTCCCACCCTAAAAGCCAGAGTCGTCCTCCTGGCACCCTTCCCCTTCAGACAAACCACAATAGTCTTAAAGTAGTTGAGCTGCTCTAGTGATGACAGGGTGACATCACCCAGAGCAGTTGGAGTAGCCAACGGACTGAGGCCATGGCACTGCCCAGCACACATCCCACACGGAAAAAGTCAGAGCACCGAGAGGAAGCTCTGCTGAGGGAAGACGGGCCCTGGTAAGTCATCTCCCGGGGGGGCTTGTCCCGGTGCAGCTTGGGCTCTCTCAGAGCCTGCCTCCTGGTGCCCTCCTGGCTTCTGACCTGGGAACCCACAGAAAGCTTCCTTTGTGAAGGGAGAGATGTAGATTTTTTAGCTTAGCTTTGGTTGAACTTTGGTTGTCTCTAAAGACATTTCTTCACTGAATATGTTTTCCTTCTCATTGATTAGAGGACATTTCCCTGCAGAATCTGCTGCCCGAGGGATTCTACTGTTAGCTCTCATGGTTGGAAAAAAAAAATCCCAGTGGGTAGAGAATGCCTGATTTTAAACCTTAGCATTGGTTTCCTTTTTCCCCCAGTAATATGTCCTTAACTCCTTTCCCAGCCTTCCACACATCATCAGCAGGATGGGGAAGTCAGAACAAGTGGACATTAATCTTTTCTGTCTGGTGGCCATAGACTTTTACAGACATCAAATAGATGAGGAGCTAGATCGAAGGGCCTTTCAGTCTGTGTTTGAGGTGGTAGCATCTCCAGGAAATCCCTACCACCGACTGCTGACTTGTTTGCAAAATGTCCACAAGATTGCAACATGTTGAAAGTTCAATGGCACTGGACAGTGCAGGGATTGGCAGCTTGGGCTGGAGTCCAGTGTGGACACAAGGCAAAACAGGAGGACCCTGATTTCACCCTGGATGAGAGTTGGGGAGAGGTCAAGCAAAAAAAGTGGATTTGTGGGTTTCATGATTTTCCCATACCAGTGTTTGTGTCTCTTTCACACTATAACAAGTGCTTGTTTGCAGTGGGGTGGCCAAGGTAAAGGGACATCATTCACACCTCTTGGATAACATTTGGGATTGAGACCGAGTTTTTACAAAAACAAAAAGCAAAGCCACAACAGCTGTTTTTGTTAACTCTGTATGATATGGGCTAGTACTCCATGCAAAGTAACCAGGTGTCTATATTTTTCTAAGTGTTCAACCTGTTCACTGTCATTGGGTTGCAACTGATCCTGAATCTTTGACAGAAGTACTTCCTTCATGCAGGTTATTGTCACCAGACACTTTCACATTTTTATGTAGCTGTTATCTGGTATAATCAAGCTTTAGAAAGTGTTTCCTAATGTCTCTCAAGCAGAAAGGAAAAGGAAATCCCGTCTCCATGATTAACACTCCCAGCATGTAATCCCCATCTCTTGGACTTTGGTAGACTGTGGTGTGTGGGGGGCTTTAAGGGAGGGGAATCTGGCCCACACACAGCCATGATTTTTTTTTCCTTTTTTCTTCTCAGGATTTAAAATTTGAGTATATCAGTAAAGAGATTAATTTTAACTTAAATATTTCTATATCCATGTAAAAAGTATGTACAATTGTAAAATCTGTACTGCATGATGGGCTGATTAGAAGCCACTTGCCTGAATGTTGTTACTGCTCCTGTATTGTCCTTGATTTCTCCCTGGATGTGTCATCTTCCCTTCATTTTTTCAGCCATCCTAATGTATGAGTCACATTTTGTTTCAGCTAGACACAAGTGGAACCTCAGAGTTTGTGTTCGGAGGACTGCATTCAGATCATCCAAAATCATTTTCCTCACAGCTCATGAAAACCTGCCCTCACACACAGAGGAAGCCCCAGAGCTTAGTGGAACTTTCTGTTCATAGCAGCTGCTCTTGATGGCTTTCTTTGACCCAGTTTTCTTTAGGCAAAGATGCCTCCATCTCTCTCCCCCTTCCAACCTCCCCCAGCCCTTGGCCTTCCAATGACTGACATGTTCTATTCCTCTTTAAGAGTGGTGGCAAAGTCCATTTGGGTAGGGGCAGCCAAGAAACAGTCTCCTTGGTCTGTGGAGTTAACAGTTCAAGCCCACTCAGGATTAGGGCTTAACCTTCTTAGCTTTGATTACTTAATTAATGATCTGTTTTCCATCTCAGGGTGTGGGGTACCCACAAAGACTCTACCAGTATCTAGGCTATCTCATTTCTTTAGTATAGGTCTGTCTTGTCTCCTGGTGTCTTTGCTATATTTAACCCTTTATTACACTTTTTCTGAGCACCTTTAGGGAAGGAGCAAACTTTCTTGTTTTTCACTACTTCCTGTCATCAACATCTGTACACATTTCAGGTCTGGTCCAAATGTAACCACAGGCATATTCTCATTTTGTTTTGTATGGTTTGAAGAAAAAAGTGGGGGGGGGGGTTGAACTTTATTAAAAACAGCACCAAAGTCATGAGCCAAAGAGGTTATCCACAAAGACTGGACACAGTAATTGTTCATAAATGTTTTGAGATTTTGGGGATGGGGGGAATGTTAATCAGTCTGGTTGTTTATTAGGATAATTCCATTTCATCTTACTTGGATCAGATTTCTCTTTGTGGCCATAATAGCCATATTGTTTTATTCAAAGTGCATCTAGGAAGGATTTACTGACTTGGCATAGAGTTGCAGGTTTGGAATTGTGTTTTTTTTGTTTTTTTATTGCTGTTTTTATTTGTAAGGATCGGTGGTATGTTTGAATGACTGAGGAATATGCAGATTTTTACTCCATTTGAGGCAAAGAATTCCTCATAACTGCTCCTACTCATTCCTGCTGTGGTATCAAGTTTTGCCCTAAACTCCAGATCTCAGTTAGTTCTTTCACATTTATGACAGTTTAAGTGGAACTAGTAATATCAATCTCTTTTCCAAAGTTTTAAGGAAGAACTTAGAGCACCTTGGTTTTAGTTAACCTTACAATAATATACCTTGAAACAACACTTAATAGGTTTTTGTTTTTGTTTTTTCCTGAGGCAATTGGGGTTAAGTGACTTTCCCAGGGTCACACAGCTGGGAAGTGTTAAATGTCTGAGGCTAGATTTGAACTCAGGTCTTCCTGACTTAAGTGCTGAAGCTCTATCCACTGCACCACCTCGATGTCCTATTTAATAGGTTTCTAGGCTACATGAAGGGCTCTACTTCAAGCTGTGTTTTTAGAAGCTAAGAGACCTTCAGACTGAAACTTTCAAAAATGTACAAAACTGACTCCTGGGTGATGGCCCTAAGACTCACCTCATCCTCCTTTCAGTCACTTCCCTACTAAAAGAGCCTCCTTCTATTTGGCATACTAGTGGTACCAGCTGTCCCTTGGCTTGCTCTGACATTTGAAGAAAGAAAGTCTCTTCCTCTAAGGGTCTAAAAAGAGAAACACTCAAGCCTTTTGAGTAGTTCATATCAGGCTTTTCTCCTCCCAGTGAAACATCTTTATCAAATCAAGACTCATGATGTTTTCCTGTGTGTGGTAACTGGAGAATGATGGTGGTGCACACTATTAAGTATTGTGTGGGGTTTTTTTCCTCTTTTAATTTTAACAGCAGCCCTTAAGGCAGGGGAATAACTTCTCCCCTGTTAGTTTTGGTCTTCCACTTGGCAGACATGCTTTCCCCATTAAAAAGTCAACGCTAAGTAGTTGTGAAAAGTCATAATAGTTATGAATATTGGCAAAGTTCTAGGAAAGAAGGCTTATGAATCTTTGGGGTCCTTCATGTTTGGTCACTGCTTTCTCATTTAAAAAATATAGAACTCAACATTCATACTGACTTAAATATTTAAATTCTCCCATAATAATAATGGTGATTTTTGAAGTAATGCAATTTAGAACTTTTCTCCCAAATGAAATTAAAACTTATATGTGCCCATTCTGGATAGTAATTGACTTTGTCCTTTTAGTTTCTCCTGACAGAATTAAGAATAAGACCATTCACTTTGGTTCTTGAACCATGGTTTTTACCAGTAGGACTAAAAACACCAGCAAAAAGACCCATAAGCACTATGGCTTAAGTCCATGGGAAGAAAAATACTTTTTGAATATCCCTAAACACACACAGAAAGATGAGTCCAACAATTATGCACATTGTTGTTTATCTTAGAGCTATGAAGCAGAATCTTATTTTATCTGCTGTGTAAAACTTGGTTATATATAATTGAGCAGCTGTTAGAAAAGTGGGACTTAATTTCATATTAAAAAACCTACTTGGGCGAAAGCAGCCTGACAAGTCAAATTTCTGGAAGGAAAAATACATCTGGACTTATTAAGTTCCAGATATTTTAAAGCAGATATTCAATCAAAATAAGTTTTAATTAAAATCATTTACCTCATAACATCCTTACTTTTTTTCCTATGGAAAATATTGAGAAATATAGTGCATTGAGAGTTAGGTAGAATGGTGCAGAAGTAAATTAAATATACCTGCTCGAAAAGGACATGCCTTGCTTTCCAATGTGATCCAGCTAATTTCTGAGGTTTCTTACTATCAGGGCTGAGCAACTTTCTCCTAATAATTGCAAATACATTCTCCCTTCCATCACCTCCCCCATTCCCCACTCATTTCTCCTTTATGTTGGCAAATCCATTCTTTATAGAGACTAGAATTAACATGAAAAGCTTCCTTGTCATTGTCGACAGGAATACAGAGCAGAGCAAAGCACCATGACTAAACTCAGAATCTACCTAACAAGTCATTTAATTAGTCCTCTCATAGCCTTCAAAATCTTTGTATTGAGTAAGCCCTTCCTGCCAAGGCATCAAAGTGAACTTTACTTCATACCAGATTACAAGACACAATGGCCCTGGTAAAAACCATTTCACATGCGGTGTGTTTTCTGAACCAAGAAATGTGCTCAGGTGTGATAAATTATAAATATAGCAATATCTTTTCACTCACAATCCTCTTTAAATTTCAGATCTTTTCTGTTTTGACACCTCTCTCTTCTCCCACACCCCTACTATGAATAAAATGCCTTTGGCTTTGAAAGTCCGTACTGTGCAACACGGCCAGAAAAAAAAATCACCCTGACTGAGGGAGCTTGAATGTGGCTCTGGGAGGCACTGATTTTTATATGATAGGAAAAATGCTGGGGTATGGGGAGGGTGGCAGACTGGGATGAGGCCATTTTGTTGGCTGCCATTTTGAATTTGGGATGCTGATTGAGTTAAGGTGGGAAAGGGAAATGTTGGCAACTCCCAGATGGTGGAATCAGCAGTCAGATGAGTGGGAGAGGTTGGGCTGTGGCAGGAGTTCCACCCACTCCCTGCAGTTGACTGGAAGAAGGTAGACTCTGCAAAGACCGCTTTATAATCTCCTCTTAAGGCAGGCTCTGTTGCTTACAGCTGTCCTTACCCTGGAAGGAAGCTTTGCCATGTGGGTTATTGGGTGACTGGAGATAGAATGAGCTGGGACACCTCTCCCCACCCTCCCCACCCCCCACTCCTTGAGAGTGGAGTCAGCCAGTAACATTGCTCTGAGAGGAGTCTTTGAGGTGAGCCTTTCCTCTGCTGCTTGTATGGATGGGCTTCTTTGTATTTCCATCAGCTCTTGCCCACCTATTGCCACACAGAACAAGCCACCTGATGGGCAGGAGCTCGGTCGTCTAATCATCCATGTCCTGTGTCATCCCCTCCCTTAGAACCGAGAGGGCTGTGATGGGTGAGACCTGGAGCCCTAACATGTGTAGCTGTGCCCACTGAATGGAGAAAATAATTAATTTAGACATATGTTCACATTTTGAAAACTGCTGAAAATATTGCACATTCAAGTGAAAGAGAATAAAATTTAAATTGTTGCTGTAAAAGACTCGCTCCAGTTATTTCAAATCAATGCAGACCCTAACTTCCCAGCAGTATTTTTCTGAAACACTGTTTTTGTAGAGGTGAATTTGGGCAATAAATTTTATTAGTACCTTTTAGGAAGTCATTTTCTTTGGAATAGTTTGGCACCAAAATAGAACCTAAACAATTTCTATTTCAACAACATAATGTATATGTTTGCAGGTAAGACAGCCTGATTTTTACAGTAAGGGAGGTTGAAGATTGTTCCAAGGCTAATTTGCCAACTGTTATGCTTTTCATTAGGTTAATTGAAAATTAAACTGTGGGTGGTCTTACTGCCCAACAGACACAAGTTGCAAAAGCTCTTATGGTTAAGTGACATCTTAATTTAATTATATGGAGAGCTCAAGTCATTTTGGCACTTTTTTTTTTCATTGCCATATTTGGCCCATGTTGTGCGTATGGGAGGAAGACCAAGGGGGTCTGAAAGGACTGGGAAGCTTGTATTGCATTCACACAGGAACATAGGCTCAAGCCACCTTTAGGTTCCAGGGGAAGATGGGTGCTGTCAGGAAAGGACTGCCACATGTCCTTGCCCCCAGAACACTTCTTCATGAAGCTCCCATTCCCTGGGGAAATGGACTGGTGTGCATGATTACTTATGTGGAATCGATTTAGTTCAGGCGGGAGAACATCCTGAGGAAATGAGTTTGATGTCATTTCCCCTCCCTGGGCCCCCGTCGCTTCTTCCGGCAATGGGGTTTGAACATGAACAAGACAGTCTCTTAGGACCTGTTCATCTCCAAATTCTTTGGCCAAGTGAGAATCACCAAGTGACAGGTGAAATAATCATGGGGCTGCAAGTCCCCAACTCTGGTTCTACCTCCATATTGCAGATATATTTTCAAATTTAAGGGGTTTGATTTTGTTTGAGGAAAGAAAATTCTGAAGTGGTCCAGGGAAGTCAGAAAGACTTTAAAGAAACAGCCTATGAAAATAGATATTCTGTCTCAGCTTCACTTTATTTTGTGCTGGAGTAACTTCAACACCCCCTAACTCCACTTGTGGCGGCTTCTGCCAAAAACAGGTGTTTTGCCCAGGAGTCACAACCAGTGAACTGTAATGTCACATTTTTTTGATGGTGTCTTCCTACTTTGGCCATCTGTTTCCACCCAGAATTGGGAAATGATTTCCAACAGGTCACCTGAATGATTGATAGGAATATTCCAATAATAACGGCAGAATACAGTGCTTCCTACAACAGAAAATGCTCACAGTCTGTAGGATATGCCTTTTGAAATAGTTTTCTTCCCCCTCCCCCCGAGGCAGTTGGGGTTAAGTGACTTGCCCAGGGTCACACAGCTAGGGAATATTAAGTGTCTGAGACCAGATTTGAACTCAGGTCTTCCTGACTTCAGGGCTGATGCTCTATCCACTGCGCCACCTAGCTGCCCCTTGAAGTAGTTTTCTAGCAGTGGTCTTGAGTTCCATTGGTTTTGGAAATGACATTTTTCTCTCTTCAGAGCTTTTCCGAATATTAAACCTGTGGCCCTGGTTTATTCAGATGCCCTCCTCTAAGCAAGAATTAAGGTTTTTCCACTGCAGTAAAATGTAGGGAACTAGGCCTTGAAGGTCCATCATGCCATGCTGTGTCACTATTTAGGTGGTTCTGCTTTACTGGTTTGGGATGACGACCATAGGCAGATCACTTAACCGCTCAAGCCTTGGCAGTATCTAATAATGAGGCTAAATTAGATAATTCCTAAAGTTCTTTCCTGATCTAAAAGTAGGATTTTATGCAGCCAAAAGCATTTATGCAGTTCAGCAAACATTTAGTGAGCACTTGTTCTGTAAAAGGCCCTGGGCAAAGGTTTCAGAGGCCAGGAAGAAAGAGACCCAGCATCAAGAAGCTTGCAGTTTGTGGAGGGGATAGATCTAACAAGTGCCCAAATACATACAAAGTGATTGCAAACAAAAGAGAAATCTAATAATGGGACTTCAGGGAAGGCCTCTTGGAGGAGGTGGGCTGTCTACAACAAGCCTTGGCAGTCGAATGGATGTGGAGAAGAAAGTGAAAGAAGAGTCTGAAATGATTATGAACCTGGCTGATTCTAGGGATGGTGGCGACATCCACAGAGATGGGTAAAGTTAGAGGAACTTTGGAGGGATTGGGGGAAAACAGTTCTGTTTTGGACATGTTGAGTTTAGGATACTCACAGGATATTCAGGTAGAGATATCCAGCATGCAGCACTGGAATTCTGGCTGCAGGATATGTAGAATGAGGAGTCATCTGTGTAGAGGTAATTGAACCCACGGGTGAGGATGAAATTACCCAGAGAACGAGAAGGGAAGAAGCCCAATTCGGAGACGTGGAAGATGTCCATGCTTAGGAGGCAAGAGGTCAGTGATAATTTATCAAGAGACTCTTCATGTAGCCTAAGGTTGCATTAACTTCAAGGACCATTATATCAACATTGCCAATTCAAATGTCTTGAACTTGTAGTCCATTAACAGTTGGAGATCTTGTTCAGACAAATGGCCACTTAGCTGAGCCTTCTCCATCTCATTCTTGTGAAGTTGATTTTTTTTTTAACTAAAGGGTAAGATTTTACATTTATTACATTTTTTTTTAAAGTTTTGATCCGGTTTTCTGACTCGGGGCTTTTTAAAACTTTTTCCACTAATAATCCCTTTTCACCCAAGAAATTATTACATGACCCCAGGTATATGAACAGGTTAATAAATATTTATTGATAATAAATCATACTTTAATGACCCTCTCCCCACATATAGTTGCAAGACACCATATGGGATCATGAACCACAGTTTAAGCAGCTTTCTCAACTCTGTTATCCAGTGTGATCAAATGAAATACAGGTAAAGCGATTTGTAAAGTTCAAAAGAACTATATAAATGTGAGCTTTTATTTACCATCCCTAATTTCTGTCAGCTTCAAATGTGATAAAGCATTCTATCTGAAAGGTTAAAGGACAGATCCCTGGAACTCTCCATTGCACATTCCCTTCCAAGTTGACCCTGAACCAGGAATGTCCACCCTTTGAATTTGGTCATCCATGTCTTCTAAATCCACTTTATTGTACTATTTCCTTATCTTCAATTTTTTCACATGAAAATAGCTTGAGGTTTTGTTAAAGGCTGCATTAAAGTTGAGATAAATTCTATCTACAACATTTTCCTGCTCTTATAATCTGACATGATAACCTGTGGTTTCTTAAGCAATACTGACAGCAGCCTATCTATGATTTAGTAATAAGTCTTAGGTGGGTATCTGTGTCACATTTAAGAGAATTACTCTGCCCTATTCGTCCTACTGGCTAATCATGAGAATCAGATGAAATGTGCTAAAATGCTTTTTTAACTACAAGTGCTTCATAAGCAGCAACTATTAATGTATGTAAAGTGCTTTGTAATTACTACATAAATAGAAGCTATTAATGTGCATAAAGTGCTTTGTAACTAGGGTACTATATAAACCGAAGCTGTTAATGTGCATAAAGTGCTTTGTAACTACATGTACTACATAAACAGCAGCTTGATAACAATTCAGTCTAGGATTTAAGGCCATAGTCTCGGAATCCCCTCATCCTGCTCCACTGGGACCCTGAACTTTGTCAGGGAAAATTCATAAGCATCATAGTGACCCTGAAGCCCTGCAGGGGTTCAACACCATAAGTTTACACCCTGGTCACTAGATAGGACTCGCTAACGACTCTCAGATACTTAAAATGTTAGTCCCAGTTGATCAGAAAATTCAGTTAACTAGAATGTATTCCTTCCTAGTGAAAGACGGTTTTATCATGCTGTCTCCTTAGAATATTGGGCATGGAAACAGAAGAAATAGATCAAAATTTCATCTGAGACACTAGTTGTACAATAGAGCAAGTCGCATAACCTCCCAGATTCTGTTTCTTTATCTATAAAACATTATATCCTGTGCTAACTATCCATCTTATGGTATAGTTATGAGGTTGTTCTGAGATAAAAGCATCATATAACTGAATGACCAGTTCAACATTTATGAAGTGTTTATTTGCCTTTAATTGCAAAGTCTTGTGTTTTGTTATGGGTTGGATAAACACCAGCAGGAAGCTTACAGTCTAGAAGGAGTTACTAACAAAACTGGGTGGCTATGTTACATGCTAAATACATATAAAGGCAAAAGGAGAAGGTCGTTCTAGCCTGGGAGTAATTAGGGAAGGCTTCCTAGAGGAGGTGACCTTTGAAGGAGGGTTGTAAAGGCTGGGCAGAATTTCAATATAAAGGACCCCAGAGAAGCAAGGAGAGGAAAGAGTAGGTGGGCATCCCTGACATAAGATGAAAAAGGGCTCCCTCAGGACACTTAGGAGGAGCAGAGGATGCTCTGGTTTGTCTTGTACTTGGAGTACGTGAAGAGAAGTGATAAGAATTAAGACCACCAAGCTAGCGGCTCCAGGGATTATGAAAAAGTCTTGACTGCCAAGCTAAGACGTCTCAGTGTTATCCATTTGTCAGCCTGCCTGAGGACGGCATTGGCTACTGAGGGAGAAATTTAGCATTTTGTGCCCAAGAGAGACAGTGGGGGGGATTTTTCTCAAGTCCCCAAACCAGGCCGTGTGAGTACAACCTGCGGGAGATCCTGCAGAGACAGAGCGGATGACACTCTTCCTGTTTTCCAGATGGGAAGACTGAGGCTCAGAGAGGACCGTGCTCCTAACGCTTATTTCTCCATCTTGTGCCGAGAATGTGCGGTGTTGGAGAGGGGCATCTCTGCTGTGTGATTACCTGTGCTTCTTCCAATCAGGTCCTGCCAGAGGCATAAGCCCAGAGACCTCCGTCTTCCCCTTGATTAGCGGTGGCGGGAGCCTCGGCCATGCAGCTGTGCCAAGGTAAGGTGGTCCTCCCTGTGCATGCTCCTGGGAGGAGACTCACCGCCAGGTTCTGCTGCAAATGCTCAGGAGAGGGGTGCTGGACCACCTCCCTCCGGGCTCCGGCTGAGTCCATCACCTCCGATTCCCATTTCAGTGGCTGCTTGGACAGCTGAGTGTCCCTTAGGCTAGAACCCGCCTTCTTATTGCCCTGAACCCCTTTCCTCTTCCAGACTCCCTGGGTTCTGTCAGTTGCACCATCGCCCTTCCCAGGTGTGCAACCTCAGCACCACGCAACTGCTCATGCGCCTGCCCATCTGTTGCCAGACTTGCCTCTGATACCTTGAGGTTGTCTTCCCCCCTCCACGGAGTCCCCTCTAGTTCAGGACGCCATCAGGTAGCACCAGCCTTTTCGCTCCCGTCTCCAGGCCCTTGTCCTGTGCTGCCCGTGGGGTTTCTGGGCAAGGATGCTGGGAGGATTTGCCCTGTCCTTCTCCAATAGATTGAGGCAAACAGAGCTCACACCCCTAGTGTCTGAGGCCAGATTTGAACTTAAGTTTCTGGGCCCAGTGCTCTATCCCCTGGGCTGACTAGCTGCCCCAGTGCCCGTCTGTTAGTTTGTGATTGAATTGGCAAGTAGCTAATACTACAAGTGCCTCGTTTTGTTTGTCTGTTATTGGTATTTTTTTCAACAACATTACACACTAGCAACTTTTGTCAAAGTGTTTGATTTAATGGAACTTTATAACTAAAACTTAGATCACTCAAAAAAAAAAATACTAGGGATATAAAGAAAGGCAAAAACATCGTCTGTGCTCCCCAAAGTCTGTATCCTACTATGAGAACAATATGCATCGCACATACAAGGCATATACAATCTAATGAAAAGTAATCTCAGAAGGCAAAAGCAGAAGGGTGCCGAAGAGAGAAGTGGGGTCAAACCAAGAAAAACCACATTCCATTTCTTACCTCCTTGCCTTTGCCCGGGCTGTTCCCCAGGCCTAGAATGTCCTGCCCCTGTCACTTCTACATTTGGTACACATAGTTTTCTTTACAGATCACCACCCTTTTACATGGACCTTTCTTGATATCCCCTCCCCTCCATTTGTTTATTAATTATATGTTTCACATAATTGACAGAATATAAGCTCCTTGAGGCCAGAGATTATTTCCTCTCTGTTTTTGTATAGCCTGTACCTAGCACAAGGCCTGGCACATAGGGTGTTTTAAGTAAATGACTGTAGACTAATTCCTGAAGATTTCCCTGATTACAATCTTCAGACATCTGTAAAGGGCTATTACTTAGCTTTTTATTCTAAACATTTTTATAGTTTGCAGTGAAATGCAGTGAAAAAAACCACCAAAATAAAATTTAAAAAAGATGCAGTGAACCTTAGAGACCATCTAGTCAAACTCTGTTTTTATAGAGAAATTTTATGAGGTGCTAAAAGTAAAAATGATTAGCCCAAGTTCACGCAGGTATCTTGCATCAAGCAAGATGGTGAGGATTTGAACCGAGGCCTCCTGATTCCAAATCCATTGTTCTTCAGATTCTCTGAGATGGAGGGAGGTTGGACATCTTTTAGTTCCACTTAGAGCTGGATCAGAAGCCCCTCTGCAGCATCCTTGACAGGGGAGGCCCCATCTCCCAAGCCAAGTCTTTCAATTCCATTACCAAGTCTGTGTCCCCACTGGGTTCCAAGTTCTGTATACCAAGGCCAAGGAGAACAAATCCAAGTCCTTTCCTGCATGGCCGCCCTTCAAAGCCTCTTGAAGATGGTGAGGATTGGCCCCTCTCCCCAATCTTGGGGTTAACTATACCCAGTTCTTTCATCCTTGTATGAATGGAACTTGAGGTCCTTCCCCCTTCTCTGAACACTGAATATACTACATCCTTCATCAGCAGTGGTGCCCAGAACTGAACCCGATATCCCCAGTGAGAGCAGACCGGAACCAGGACTATCATCTCTTAGAATACAGCCTGAAATCACATTTCCCTCTTTACTTGTCTCATCACACACAGATTTGAAGTCTGCTAAAATTCTAAGATGTTTTCAAAGAAATGATCCAGTCATATCTTCCCCAAGTTATGCTAGTTAAGTGATTGGATTTTTTTTAAACCAAGTATTCAACTTTAGATAACCCTATTAATTTTCTTATTAGCCTTGGCTCACTGCAGAGATCATTTTGCACCCCTTCTCTGTGATCCCAACATGTTAGCTCTCCCTCCTGGTATTTTGTGCCTTCCACAAATTTGGTAAACACACTAAGCTTTTATGCAGATCAAAATGTCAGGTAGCACAGGACCATGGAGACACCCCTGAGGCACTGCCCTAGAGAGCACTTTTCAAGTAAATATCAAACCTTTAATGACTGATCCCACTCTGGGTTTGGCCATTCAGTTAGCTTTGCATCCACATAATCATACTTTTCATTTAGCCCTTGCTGCTCCCTCTTGTCCAGAAGAATATGATGAAAGACTTTATGAAATGCTTTGGGAAAAACTCTATTAAGCCATTTCTACAGCATACTAGTTGAGTAGCCCTGACCAAAGGACATAGGTGAGTATTCATTTAAAATAGATCTAAATCCCAACTCTGACAAAAGTGAAACAGTGACTACTCTTAAGGAGCCAATGTTCTATCAGGAGTATGCAGTATGTGCAATATAAGTAAAAACAAATGACAATAAATATAAAATATTTCTTCCTACATTTTTTTTAAATATTCAGAGTTCAAATAATTATAGCTTTTTTCCCTGAAATCCTGATAAATGAACATCTTTTCCAGTTAGTCACCTTCCTTTCGGTTTATTGCCATTTCTTTCCCTGAAAAGCTTTATCTGGCAGTTCAAGATTTTTTCCACCACCTAGTAGTGAAAGTAATTAAACAGACTAGAATATCCTAGGGCTATTATAAATGTGGAAGAAAGGATCACAAGGCCTCCTCATTCCCTTCTATCCAGGGAAGGATTCAAACCACCATGTTTCCAGTGGGTCCAGTTCCTCCAGAATTAGCTCTCCGCCATGGGACTTCAGTTTCTAATGTTGTGTACTTAATTCAAGAACATCAAACACTTGTCTTCCACTCAGTGTAAAAACATGCAGGGAAGCCCTTGGGAAATGTTTGTGAGATGATCCTTCCCTGGCATCCCCTCCATTAAGGCGACCACTCAGGTGTTGGTGACCTAGGGCTTGAGTGCTGGATGCTGCCTCAGCCAGATCCGTTCCCTTCTCGGTTCTGGTTCTGGTATCATTCTGATTTGTGCTCGTGGGGTCGCTGACTTAGAACCACCAGAAGTCGTAGAGCTCCTAGAGTCCTATCTTCTTACTGTACAGATGAGGAAACTGAGTGAGGATGGGTGGCAGGCGCAGGCTCGCCCCTGTAAGTGTCCCAGTGGGCCCTGACCTGATGCCCAGTTTCGTTTTCTGTCCCTTTGCCCTTTGCTTGCCTGGGGTGGCTCTTGCCTCCTGGGGGACGTTCCCCCCGTGCTCCCCCTGCACAGCTGGCTCGGGGCTCGGCTGCCCACTGCCATACCAGCCGCAGGCCCCACTGCTCTCAAATGGTGGCTCTCACCAACGATCTGCTGGGTGCCCAGGGTGTCGTAAAGGGGCTGCTGGCATCTGAGAGCATGAGCAGTGCTCCCGGGCCCAAGTCCTGCAGGGAAAGGGAGTCCTCCACGTCCCTCCTCTCAGCCTCAGCACCGAAAGCCCTTACAGAGGGCTCCCCTTGGCTATGCACGGCCGGACAAAAGGGGAAAGGAGAGACTCTGAGGTCCTGCCGTCGGGGCTCTGCGGAGTCACTCACTCCCACCTCCATTCTGGGCTGCCTTCAAAAGCTAGGCAGGATCCTGGTCACCTCAGCCAGCCTGGGCCCCCCTTGGGGCCAGGCGGCCATTCCTAGTGCCCCCTCCAGTCACGCCTGCTCCAGGTACTGTGGGTACTTTGATTGTGCCTCTGCCTGGCAGCGTAGGCCCGCTGGGATAAAGCTACATTGTGTATGTGACAGGAAGAGAATGTGTGTGTGTGAGAGACAGAGATAAGGAGGGAGAGACAGAGAGACGGAGAGAAAAGGGGGAGAGAGAGAAGGAGAGGGAGGGAGGCTGGGAGAAAATGTGGCATCCCATTTTGTAAATGAGGAAACGGGGCGGGTGCAGCCCCTGCAATGGCTGGCTCTGGGCACACGCGGGCCTTCCCGCTGCTGCCGCCGGACGGCTCAGGCTTGTTCCTGCCGCTGGCCCTTTGGGCCTCAGGGATGAGTCCAGTGTGGACCCCCAGGCCCCTTCTCAGCCTTCCCGGCGGTGGGAGTCCCGGCCCTGGGCTTCCGCCGAGCCCGTGCGAGGTCCGCCCCAGCCTGGGGTGCCCCGTTAGGCCTGAGCGGTTCCCGTGCCCGGCGCGGAAGGTCCCTGAGGAAGCTGCAGCCGTTTGCTCCTGCTGCCCCGGCAGTGCCACGGCTGGGCTGGGCCCCAGGCCTCCCTCGGGCTCCCTCGCCCGCCGCGGCCCTCTCCTCAGGGGCTCCCGGCTCCTCCCCCTTACCCAGCTGCCCTGGGTTTCCTCAGCCCCTCCCTCCCACGCCGGCCCTCTCGCTGTGCTGCCCCCTCCTGCCTTTCTCCCCCTTCCTGCCTCGCCCTTTCTCAGGCACTGACTTACAGTGGCTGTGCCCCTGGGCCGCTGTGTCAGCATCTTAGTTTTATCAAATAGTCTGCAAAGAGCGGGGCTGGCAGACCGCCCAGTGTCTGCCCAGAGAACCCCCAGCGGGGTCCGTGCTGCGGCTCTGAGGGTCTCCACGATTGCCCCTCCCCCACTGTACAAACAAACTTCATTCAGAGATGATAATCCGCGGGAAACCGCGGGGGAGACTGGGAGACGGCAGGTCTCTTGGGCATGGCTCTCCCTCTCAGTCACGGCTTCTCCCTCGGCCGGAACGGGCACTCCAGGACTATCTGTCCCCACAAAGCGGGTTCAGATTCGTAGTCGGGAGGGGTCCTCGGAGGTCACGTGCAGCCTCCCATTTTCCAGATGAGGTAACTGAGACCCAGAGGGAGACATGACGCACGAGCGGCCAGGAAGTGGAGCCCGGCTGGCTCCCTTCCATCCGCCCGCGCCGGCACTCACGGCCGGCCAGATTCGCTGGAGCCCCGGTGGGGCACGCCGGTCTGACGGGCCAGGGTTCCTAGGCGCTGGGAGAGACCCCTCCGCCCATTGTACAGACCGGAAGCGGGGGCCCTGCGGGCGGGAGCAGCCGCCCAAAGCCCCAGGGCTCAGTGGCGAGGCGAGATCCAGGCTCAGCCCGTCCTACTCCCAGTCTGTCCTGTGCAGACACAGAGTGTGGCTTTCTTCTGGGACTTGTCCCCAAACAGACAGTGCTCTGCACGGGGCAGATGCTTAATAAATACGGAATTAAATCAAAATAGCCTCTCAGTATCTGAAATTCCACCATTAGAGTCATTCCTTTGGAAAAAGCTTTGCCGCTTGGGGAAAAACCCTCCCCGGATCACGAGCCATGGAGTAATGGCCAGCATTTATGAAGGGCCTACTACGTGCTGTTAGCATTAATTCTGACCAGCATAGATGTCCCTGGGAAGTGGCACTCCCAGACACTGAGGTGAGGGAGTTTCTTCACTAGACCAGTGAAATCCAGACCCAGACAGAAAAGGACAGAAAACCCCCAAATGTCTATGCGGTTTGTGTTTCTTTTAAAGAAATCTTTATTTAGGCTCACAACCCATTTGCAGAATGTATTGTGAGTGTGTGTGCACATGCACCAAGCCCGCTGATACCTCAATGTGAATTAGTCTTTTCAGACGAACCCTAGCTTAGCGAAACCTGGAGGGATTGAGGCCCATGATGGGGAGCTTTGCTGAGGGTGGGCCCCAGTCCTTGGGGAAGAAGGCACAGCCAGCGTCTGCAATGTCACTGCACTTCACTCCACAGACTTAGGGTTTTCTGAGTTTCCTGTGTGTCCTTGCCACGGGGGTCAGCCCTGTGTGTGATGGAACGGGGGGTTGGGGTTGGAATGGGGAAAGCATAGAGAGCTGCTCTATAGGAAACAGTATGGGGTAGAACCAGAGCCCTTAGGAAATCCTGGCTCCTTTGCCCAGGACAAACAGCTCTGGTGCTGTGGGAAGGGTAAGAATTCTCCATTCATTCATTATGCCCTCCCCTACCCCAAACTCTCCAGTGGCTCCTGTTGCTCATGATAGTCACAGACGGTCAGAGCTGGAAGAAACCTCAGCCAAGACTTAGCCCACCAGCCAAATCTCCCCTCCACCCCAATTTCTTATGTACATTTAAAAATCAAGTTCCAGATTTGGTCCTTGGGACTGGGGTCTTGTATTATAGGACACAGAAAGTCTGCACGGGTTCTCAAAGATCATTTAGTCCTACCCCATTACTTTCCAGGATGACTCTCAGGGCCAGTGGCTTGGCCCATCTGCATTGTGGGTCGGTGGTCTGGGAGGTGGGACAGAAGCACTGTTCCCCGGCTCTTGTCCTTCCCCATCTGTGGGAGCCGTTTGCCACTTAGTGTTGGTGGTGGTGGGATGGTGGGCTCTCTCCGTGAGGGTTTCTCCCTTTAATGAAGGCTATGAGGGACTTGAGTCAGTGGTCTGGGGGACACTGCAGTCCCCGGGACTCTCTCCTCCAGGGCCCAAGAAGAACTGCTGGTAGAGGTGCTAACAGGGGTCTGATTCATGAGGAACTGGGGGCAGTTAGTCTGGGAAAAGGCGGCCTGTGAGACGCCAGGAAGGCGTTTGAAGGGCTCCCATGGGGAGGCAGCAGGATGGCTTTGGCTTAGTCCCAGAAAGCAGAACCAGGAAGCAATGGGGTTTAGTTGCTAAGAGGCCCATTTAGGCCTGGTGTTGCCACAAGAGTTGTTCCAAAGTCTGCCTTGGGAAGTGATGGATTTCCCTTCAGCGTAGTTGAGTTACTTCAGTAATGTCTGACTATGAAGCCATTTACCCATTTCTGAGCAAAGACATTTCCTTCTCTAGCTCATTTTACAGATGAAGAAACTGAGGTAAACAGGATTAAGTGACCTGATCAGGGGCATACAGTCAGGTTTTGAACTCTAGTCTTCCTGACTACCTGCCATTTATTGGAGGTCCTTAAATAAAATCTAGATTACCCCTTATTTTCTAAGCGCTCTCTCAGTTTGTCCTTTCCTCTTAACTGATGCATTTATTTCCCCTGGAGAAATCATGCACTATCCTTCTTACCCTGAAGCATCTGTGATGAAGTCCAGTGGAGGGAAATAATGAGATGGCTGCCTTGGGAGCTTCCTACATGCAGGATTTGGGAGGAACTGTCTGGAGGTCCATTCTTCATCCCCTCAGGGAGGGAGAGGCCCCAGGAACTGGGGTCCAGAGGAGGTTTGAAGGCAAGTTAGAAGGCAACTGGGAAGAAGGCAGTCACCAGGGAAGACTGAAGATTAGTGAGTTAGGATAATAGAGGGGGAAATTTGTTGGAGAAGATGGATGGAATGGGATTACTCATGCATGCTAAGGGTTTTACCTTGGCTGGAAAAGAATCATCTCTTCAGAGGAAGGAGATGATAGCAGAAGTCATTGAGTAATACAAAATGAAGAGGAAGAGATAAAAGGAAACAGTAAATGTCCTCAACTTTTTCAATAAAATATGAAGAATTGAGGCAATGGGGTAAGGGAGTCTTAGGGAATTTGAAGAGGGATGAAAAAGTTTTTAAGAAGTATTTTGGTGAACAGGATAGTGAATTGATTAGGGAGCTAAAGGGTTGATTAGCCATGTTAAAAGCCTAATTTAGTCAACATAATTTAATGATTTTCTTTAACTTTGCCCATCAAAGGTATCAATGTGAGAGTCATCCAAGGCTGATGTTTGGCAGAATAAAGAGGGAAAGGATTCAAGAAGAAGACAATATGGGGTTGCATTGGTCACCAAGGGGTCAAGATGGAGAAGGGAAGAGAATAGTCAGTGCAGGAGTGATTGCTGAGGGAAGAACTGAGGGATGGAGAGACTAGAGGTGGTGATCAGGGTTTGGAGTTGCGGGCAGAAGGAGGAGCAGAATAAGCCAGATTAGGATCAGAGAGAGGAATTTCAGAATTTATGAACGTGGATGTGGAGTAGTATGGGTGATGGATGGCAAGATCAAGAGTGGTCAAGGTCTCCGTGTTTAGTGGGTTGCAGGAGGAGGCCATGGGAAATAAGTTGAGGAATTGGGAAGTTATGGCACTGGAGGAGTGTCATTATGTATGGTATAATCTCCTGATTTGAGGACAGGAGTCATGGAGGAAAAACAGAACCAGGTACTGAACTCATCGAGGAAAGTACAGCGTCCTGGGGATCAGGAGACAGCAGCCACCTGAATCTCACTTGGGTAATAAACAGAAATTGGGTGAACCTTTGCAGAGGAGAGGTTCCTGAGGGAGAGCCTGGAAGTGGTAATAAGGACAAAGCATTGGCCAGGGAGTCTGTGGGTATGAGTAAAGCTAGTGTAGCTAGGAAAGGCGTATCCTCAGGAAGGAACAAGAAAATGAAGGGAGTGAGAAGGGAAAAGCCTTAAGATGAAGTCTCATTTGTTGCCTGTGGAGCAGGCAGAGCACAGTGGACAGGCTGAGGGAGCCAGGTATCTCTGCCATGACAGCAGCTTGGTACCCTCCTGCTACCTCCTGCCCACCTCCTCTCCCCTTTATAAAAAAGCACTCATGTTGAGTCAGCAAATGTAGACCCAGGTTGAAAATGTATATATTTTCTTTGGCACTTAATTGTTGCATCTCCGTGAGCCATCGGTCCCTCTGGATGCTTGTTAAATCTGACCAGCCTGCATTAATACAGTTATACCATTTATGTGTTTCTTAGCCACAGCAAAGTGTTTTGCATTAAAAATGATTCCTTGTTTTACAAAAAGATTTATCATGAGGTTTCTTTACAAATTCAGTTCTTATGCTAGGAGCTTAGCTCTGTAGGGTAGATAGGACATACCCATAAATGAGCATTGTAAAAATCAGCACATAACTTCAGTGGAAAGGTACCTCAGGGTGAAGAGATTCAAGGGAGGCCACGTGACATGGTGGAAAGGGGACGTGGGGTCCAAGGACCTAGCTGAGCTTGCCTCGACACTTAGGGGAAAAGCTACTTAATTTCTTGGGCCTTGGGGTGTTCCTCTCTAACAAAGCTTCTCAAACTGTGGGTCATCTCTCCCATGGGGTCATGTAACCCAAGTGGGAGTTACCAACAGCAACGCCCAAAAATGAATTTAAAATCAAACACGCCATGGATCTGGGTGTTTCTGGCAGAGCTTGCCTGTGTCCCATTGCAGACTTCCCTACAGCCTCGGTTCTGAACACGCAAAAGCGCCCTTTGCGCTGGGCTGCCAGGAACACCTCAGCTCAGATTCAAGCCTAAAGGGTTCTGAGATAAATTTAAGTCTTTTAAGTTCAAGTGTTATACTACATGACGCCTAAGTTCCTCCCCAGCTGGAGCCTCTGCTCCTGTGAGATCACTGTCAGCTAATGGCTCAGAGGCCCCCAAGAGAAGCATTTTCCAACCCCCCAAGTCTGATTCTTTGATTTTGTGCCGGGGTTTTGAGAGGGTGACCTCTGGGCTGCAGTACCAAATTCCCCCAGCAGGTGTCACCCACCCACGGCCTTTTAAGCAGCCCTGCCCCAGGAAGGCGTCAAGAGCTCAGATTTCCCAAGTGAGACTGACGGGGACCACGGACAGCTCACCCAGGGAGGCTCACCTTCCTGGCCCAAGGCCCCGACCTTTCTGCTCTCAGACAGCTCCCTTCTCAGGGACCTTGGAGACCGCTTTCGGCGGACATCCCACGGGGAGCATCCCTGGCAAGCTGCCTTCAGTGACTCGGAGCTCCCCACCTGCACCTGCATCAAGCTGAGAGCCGCCTCCATCCCCGTGTTCTTGGGGTGAGCTGCCGGACTCTCCCTCATTAAACCACCTCTTTCCGTTCAGGTCTTCAGCCTGTAAGGGCTGATTCTGTCACAGCTGTGGGTCATCTGCAGGTTTGATAAGCATTCTGTCTCCATCAAATACTGGACACGGCCGAGTACGGACCAAGGTTAGGGACGGGGGGAGCGCTCCCCTCCAGGCTGACGATCTATTAACTCCTAGTCATCTCTTAACTGTCCTCATCTCCTCTTAGTCGTCTCTTACCTGTCCTCATCTCCTCTTACTTAGTGGTCTCTTACCTGTTCTCATCTCCTCTTAGGCATCTCTTACCTGTCCTCATCTCCTCTTAGTGGTCACTTACCTGTCCTCATCTCCTCTTAGTGGTCTCTTACCTGTCCTCATCTCCTCTTAGTGGTCTCTTACCTGTCCTCATCTCCTCTTAGT
>JAJPUD010016641.1:0-33457 GCA_023553655.1 Myrmecobius fasciatus
TCTCAGGGCAGCTAGGTGGTGCAGTGGATAGAGCACCAACCCTGAACTCAGGAGGACCTGAGTTCAAATGTGGCCTCAGACACTTAACACTTCCTAGCTGTGTGATCCTGGGCAAGTCACTTAACCCCAATTTCCTCAGCCAAAAAAAAGTGACACTTTTCTATTTGTACTATGCATGAGATATCTCCCATAACATCCAAGACCATCTTAGGAAAACATAATTTAAGCTACGTCAAAAGAGGCACAGCCTCCATATTCTGTCCTGCCCAAGCCACACCTGGAGTATCATGCTACGTTGAGAAATTGAGGCCCTTCAAGAAGATAATGACCAGAATTGTAAGAGGAAAACAAACTTTCTAAATATATTTGAAGTTTAATACAGAGAGGAGGAGAATGAAGAGAAATATGATAGCTGCTTGGAAGGACATGGAAGTTTCTGACTTCAAAAAGACGTTGGGGACGCCCATCAATTGGAGAATGGCTGAACAAAATATGGTCTATGAATGTTATGGAATATTATTGCTCTGTGAGAAACGACCAGCAGGATGATTTAAGAGAGGCCTGGGGAGACTTGCATGAACTGATGCTCAGTGAAGTGAGCAGAACCAGGAGATCATTATACATGGCAACAACAAGACTATGATGATCAATTCTGATGGACATGGCTCTCTTCAATAATGAAATGTTTGAAACCAGTTCCAATTGTTCAGTGAAGAAAGCCATATACACCCAGAGAGGGGGATGTGAAATGTGGACCACAGCATAACATTTTCATGCTCTCTATTGATGTTTGCTTGCATTGTGCTTCCTTTCTCTGATTTTTTTCTTATAGATATGATTTTGCTCACACAACAATGATAAGTATGGAAATATGTATACATATATTCGACTCGCCAAGTATTTTAACATAATTAACATGTAGTGGATATCCTGCCATCTAGGGGAGGGGTGGGGAGTAGGGGGGGAAATTTGTAACAGAAAGCTTTGTAAGGGTTAATGTTCAGGAATTACCCATACATATGTCTTGCAAATAAAAAGTTTTAATAATAATAAAAAAAGAAAAAGACGTTGGACTGGGGCTGCTTGATTGCAGAGATCAGGACTACAGTAGGAACAATGAGGAGCAATGGTGTAGGGGGGTTATTTTTTAGTTCAATTTAAGGGGAATATCCTAAAAGTCAGAGCTATGAAAAGGTGGAATAAGTTAACAGGGAAGGTTATGAGCTCGTATTCATGGAAGGTCTTCAAGAAGAAATCAGATCATCTATGGAGAAGCTGCAGAGGGAGCTCAGGTTTGGATAGATTTAGATGACCTCAAGGTCTCCTTCAAATTTGAGAATCTATGGTTCATTAGGATCCATATAAGTCTAAATAGTGATAATAGAGACCACAGGAAGCCCAAAGTCAGAGTCAGAAAATGGACAGAAGATTTCAGTTTGGACCAATCAAGACAAATAGTCAAGAAAGAACCAGGTAGTACCCAGAAACCACAGGCAAGGACGAAGTGGTGAGTGACCAGGCAAAAGGTGAAAACAAGAGACATGACATCTCAAGTTCAAGGAGACCTTGAGTCTGAAGCAGCTCTTGCCTCAGCTTGTTTCTACTGAGCAACACTTTTGTATTCTTCTAATTGAACTCAACAAACACTAATTAAGCACATACTATGTTTCAGACATTGGGGATGCAAAATAAAAAATGAAATTATCTCTTCCCTCAAAGAGTTTATATTCTTCTGGGGAAAATGATGTGTATACAATTAAGGAAATATATGTTGGATGCCTTCCTTTGGATATATTTTTAATAATTAAAATGTATAGAGCACTTGGGAAGGCAGCATAGTGTTGGGGCCGGATGGTGGATGCAGAGAAGTTGTTGTTGTTCAGTTATTTCCAGTCATCTCTGACTCTTTGTGAGCTCCTTTAGGGTTTTCTTGGCAAAAATACTGGAATGGCTTGCCATTTCCTTCTCTGGCTCATTTTACAGATCAGGAAACTGAGGCAAACCGAGTAAAGTGATTTGCCCAGGTTCACACAGTTAATAAATAACCAAAGCTGGGTTGAAATTCTAGGACCGGCACTCCAGCCACCATGCCAAAAGATAAATAAATATCTACTGGATGCCTTCTTTGGGATCTTTTTTAATAGCTAAAAGGTATAATCCTTGGGGGAAGCAGCATGGCGTTGGAGCTGAATGTCAGGCTAAGCAGACATGAAGACCTGAGGTTTAAGTACTACTTCTGGCCACTGGCCAGAACATTTGAAGATGATGCTCTGGCCACACTGGTCCAGTGACCTGCAGACAAATCATTCAGTTTCCCAGTGCTTCAGGCAGGGAGGATGAGATACTGAGATGGACAATGTTTTCACCTAGATCCAGACAAAAAATGAAATGTTCAAATAGTGCTTTAAGGTTTTCAAAGTCCTTCACAAATGGTATCTCCTTTGCCCCTCACAATGACTTATGTGAAGAGATATTCTTCTCCCCAATTTATAGATGGGAAAAACTGAGGTTCAGAGAAATTAAGTGATCACAATGTGTTTTCCTACATTCATTTAGGGCCCATAGGTGAGAACAACTGGTTCCCATTTGTGACAATGAAGAAGGTAGCCTTGTGGGAGAGGGAAGGGCAAGGTCAGGGAACAACCAGACATTGGTTTACCATGTCCCTAAGTCACTTTAATAGTCTTATTTTGAGGAAGTGCCAAGGCTAGACATCTTTACTCAAAACCCAACTCAGTCGGTGACTTCCTGAACCACTGTTGTCCCAAAGCAGATACCTTCCCCATCCCCACCTCCTGCTTTTCAGCTTTTATATCTGTGTGTGTGTGTGTGTGTGTGTGTGTGTGTGTGTGTGTGTGTAATGAGTCTTTTTGAGGCAGATTTGTATTGCATGGCCCCTGAAGACCTTTCTGGCTGTGAGAAGCCATCATTCTCTGCATCTCCAGCCTGTGTGTGGGCTGGGATTTCGGCTTTTGAAAACACTCCAGATAGATCATTTCAAACTCTTTCTCTTTTCACACTCCTCCTCCCCTACTTCAATTCAAATCAGATGAACAATTCTCTCCTATTTCTCCTGGGAAACTTGGAGATTTGTAGGTGACTGGATGTGCAGCCAGCCAGCTCTTAGGATGCAAAGACAAAAGAATTCTGTAGCCAAAATCCAAAAGGCTGAGAAAGACTGGAGGTTGAGTCTGGAAAGGGCCAGGGAGCCCCAAACTTCTACAGGAAGGTTATGGCCCAAGATCCAATAGGCTGAGAATGACTGGAGGTTGAATGTGGAAAGGGCCAGGAAGCCCCAAACTTCTACAGGAAGGTCATGGCCCAAGGTCTTTAATTGACACAAGTCCTCAATGACATGGGGTGAAGGTGGCTCGGTCTTAAGATACCAAAATTGGGGGGAAGGGTCGTGGTCTTCCTCCCCAAAGTCCTTGAAGCTCTTCTTGAGGATTTGATAGTGAGAAGAACAGCTATCTTTGACCATCACCCTCAGCATCCCACTGCCAAGGGGCCTCTGTACTGGCAGCTCCCCCTACTCCACCTCCAAATGCCATGGAACCTATTTCCCAGAATGATGGCATTTCTTCTCCAAGGCTTCCCCTTCCTGCGCTGCCCCTGTTCTACCAAAATCTGGAACCACCAGGATGATGAGCCCAGGAAAGCCAATTGATAAATGATGTACAGGAGTAATGGAAATTCTGGTAAGCTTACCGTGCCCACAGCAAGAGCTGCCTGGCCCATGGTACGAGCTTATGAAGTATTTGTTGATTGGTGTGATCCATATTGATAGGATCTAAGCCTCTTGAAGGCAGATAATACTTCAGTTTTGCCTTTGGATTTCCAGCCCCTCACTAGGAGCCTGATCAATGTTTGCTGATTGACCAATACACGGTTTTCTTTCCTCTGCACCAGTTCATAAAATTCTTCCAATTGCTGTACCCTCCTCAGGCCTGTACCCCAGGGTTCTCAGCATTGGACTGATCTTCCAGTGTTTCGGGGACTGTAATGACCAATGGGGGGGCAGGGAGCTTGTGTTCCATCTGGGTCTCCTGTCTGATCAAACCAAACTTCAAACCACCTCGCTTCCATTTACCTTTCCAGTAAGGCTTGAGGGGTGCCCGAAGCTGGCAAAATGCCTGGGATCCTCTAGCTTCCTCTCCACAATCCCCCCCAAGAGGAACAGGCATCTCAAGGCCAACATGATTTGGCTTTGCCCTGGTGATGCCCGGAAACCAAGAAATTATTGCAGTCTACACAGGGATCTCCACCTCTGTGGTTCCTCACTGTCACAATTAACACCTCAGGGAGGGAATTTCAAATCAAGTGCTTTTTTTTCTCTTCCAATTGCCACTTAGGAAGCTGTTTAATAACACACCACAGCAAGCCCACTTGCTCTTTTTGGAAGTCTAATTAATTCATCTGAAGAGGATGCAGCTTTCCCAGCATTGGATCACTTGTTCATTTGAAAAGATGTTAAGGTTTGGAATCCATTGGTCACCAATGGGCCAAATTTGTTTTAAAAAACTGGCCTTGGAGGCCGAGGGGATGGGGCTGTAATTTAGGATGCTCTGGTGATGTGGTGACGCAAAGTAAGTCAGGTGGTTGAAGAACCTTCTAAGGGTGACACAGGGCTTGAACAAGTCTGGTTCTAGAGTGTCCAGATGCTAAATTCAAAATCAGATTAATAATAATAAATAGATTAAGTGTGATAGACTAAATTGGCTTGGCTGCCTATCCCACAGGACCCCTGTAAATAATCCAAGGAGGGTAGGATGGAAGTTGCCAGATTTACATAGTGCTTGATCCATCAAGAGAGGAACATTGGATTTTGGGCTGAGATTGAGAATGACAATTGACATAAAATTATAAAAAGGGTCCAAAAGCCCAGCTCTGGTAACTTCTTCTGTTCTGGTAATCACCATTTGGTAGGGGGGAGGTTGGGAAATGGGGTGGGGGATACTGGTAACTAACCAGAAGCCCTGGATCTGTGCACCTCTACCCCCCAGTATGATCAGATAGAGGAGATGTAAGGGAAATGTTTGAAAGTTAAAGCACTTCAATTCTTTCACATTGCTCTCAAACTGGACTGAATACCCAAACTGCACATTCGTCATCCCTACCATCTGCCTTTCCATGCTCTAGCATCCATAGAAGCCAGACTGACTTACAACTATCCCTTGCCACCCACAATGGCACTCTGGTACTCTTTCTGACCCCATTAAGTACAAAGCATGGTTCTGTCATTTTTCAGTCATGTTTGACCATGATCCCATTTGGAGTTTTCCTAGAAGTGGTCTGCCATTTTCTTCTCTGGCTCACTTTATAGATGAGGAAACTGAGATACAAAGCATTAAGTGACTTGCCCAGGATCACATAGCTACTAAGTATCTGAGTTGGAAAACTCTGTTTTTTTTTTTTTTTTTTTTTTTACTGAGGCAATTGAGGTTAAGTGACTTGCCTAGGGTCACACAGCTAGGGGGAAAACTCTGGTTTTCTAAACTTCAGGCATGGCACTCTTATCTATTATGCCATGTAGCTGGTCTGCAATTCATGATCATGCTGATTAAAAAGGCAAAGAGTCCTAAAAATGTCCCATCACATTATTTACTATCCACCAGGCACTGATCTCACCTCATTGTTGTCAGATACTCCACTCTGTTCCCCAAATTTTCACTGACATAATTCTATTCCCTATTATTAAAATAATAGATTTAAAGCTGGAAGAGATCTTAGAGATCATAGAATTTAACTCCCTCATTTTATAGTCAAAGAAATGAAGTTCAGAGGGGTTAAGTAGTACATAGGCAGTAAGTATCAGAACCAACATTTGAACTCGGGTCTCACCACTCCAAAATCAGAATTCTTCCCATTGCACCCAGACTAATAGCAGGATGCTGAGATTCTGTATCTTCAGAGATGGGGAGAGAACCTCTCACCCAAACAGCAAACTTGATTCTCCCTGCGTATCTCAACCCAATGGGATTGCAATATCCTGTTGGGACACCTGGGTAGGAAGAGTTAATTCCACCAAAAAAATTACAGTTTTCAAAGTAACTGATTATTTGACCGAATTGACTCTTTTTTTGGTGTTTTTTTTCCTAAACAATAATTATAACTGACAGGTATATGATATTTTGTTTTCACTGAATTACCTCAGTTGGACAGCCCTCTGCAGAAGGTGTTGCCTTATTTCCCTGACACCAACCAAGTATAACAATGTAGATCTAAAGAACTGATTAAATTTCCTTCTCACCTTCTACGTGGAAAGTTCTTGGTCACATAAAGTCGTAGTTTAAAAAGTTTCCAGTTAAGGACTCGTACTATAGTTTTCCTGTTTCTAACACGTTCACTCTTAAATATCTTTTTTTTTCCTATTCCTTAGGAAAATCTAATTAGCCCAAATCCCTCAGTGCCTCAATTATTACTCCCTGGGTGTAATTGAGGCACCTGGAGGGGAATACTAGTGCTTTCCAAAACACAGAATACCATTAAGTAATAAAAACATATTTCTTTCATGCTTTAGGATTTTCAAAATGTCTTCCATATAACAACTCTGAAAAGCAGATAGAGCAACTCTAACAGCGCCGGTTTTATAGATGAGTAAACTGAGGTTAAAGCTAACTCACGCATTGTCACACAGGGAGAAAGTAGAGGAATTAGTGCAAAGAAATATTGGAGCTGGTCCCTTAACATCCAGTTCCTCATTCCTTCTTCTGCACTGCATGCTCTGTTCAAGGCTTGATGTTCTTTCTTTGTTTTGTTTTTCAGTCATGTCCGACTCTTTGGTGATCCCCATTTGGAATTTTCTTGGCAAAGCTACTGGAAGAGTTGTCCATTTCCTTCTCCAACTCATTTTACAAATGAGGAAACTGAGGCAAACAGGATTAGATGACTTGTCCAGGGTTTCACATCTGGATTTGAACTCAGGTTTTCCTGACTCCAGCCCTATCACTCTTATTTACTGTATCACCCAGCTGCCCAGCTAGATAAAATGAGCCAGAGCAGGAAATAGCAAATCACTTCAGTACCTCGATCTAGAAAAACACAAACAGAGTCACTAAAGTCAAACATGACTGAACAACAAAAAAAGGAAAAGCTTTCTGACAATTGGAGACATTTCTAAGCCTAGGGTAGCCTGAGAGGCGAGATAGGGTGGCTGGATGGTCTTGTGCAATTACTGCAGCAATTTTCTGAGCATGGCTGCTAACATCCCCTCCAGCACAATCATCACTAGGAGGGCACTTAATTATATAATTTGCAATGTTTCAGTTCTTTACATTAAGCCTCAATGATGCATAATCTCATCTTGTCATTAATCATAAAACAATGGGAAGGATTCTGATCTTGGAATCACCAGATCTGAGTTCGAATACTAGCTCTGATATTTAAAACTAGCTGGATATTATTTAATCTCCCTGAGCCTGTTTCTTTATCTATTAAATGGGAAAATTAGAGTCTCTGATTTCTAAGATCTTGCCCAGCTCTAAATCTAATATGATAATAACAACAAAGGAATATAGTTATGTCAGTGAAAACCCACAAGACAGCAATAAGGTGAGATCAGTGCCTTATGGAGAGTAAGTAACATGATGGGACATTTCTAACATTCCCTCAGGGATAAGCCATAATTTTCACAGAGGAAAGAGAAAGGGAAAGCAATCAGTCTTTTGATTCTTTTGCCCTAATTCCCTACTGAGCTATCCCATAAACCCTTGCATGAACAGGATTTGACCAAACCTCTCCCTTCCCTGTACCTCCAAATCTTTATTGGCGTTTCCTTCTGTTTCTTCCAACATTGGAAGATGATGAGCAATCAATAACATCTATGTAAACACACAGGTAACACCTCAGACCTTGGGTTCCTGGAAGCTATCCAAAGGATAAGGCAGTGACTCTGTAGTCCAAAATAAAACCTTTGAGCCCCAACAAGTGTGGTTCCCTTTATCAGTTAAGCAGAGACTGCATTAGTTCAAAGCAATAGACATTTAATAAAATATCACGGTAAGTTGAGTAACAAGATAAGATCAATTTGAACCCAGGTCCTTTAACCTCAGAGCCAGTACCACTTGAGAGAACTTTCAAATTCTTGAAGACGGAAGTTCTCTCTGTTTGTCTTTCTGTTTCTTTCTGTCTCTCTGTTTGTTTCTCTCCCTCTCTCCGTGTGTGTCTCTGTCTCTGTCTGTTTCTCTCTCTGTCTCTCTCTGTTTCTCTCTCCCTCTCTCCGTGTGTGTGTCTCTCTGTCTTTGTTTCTTTCTCTCCCTCTTTCCATGTGTGTCTGTCTCTCTGTCTCTGTCTTTCTGTCTCTCTCCTTCTTCTTTAGACTAAGCATGTACATTTCCTTCAACAGAATCTTGAGTGGCAGGATCGCATGACCTCTTACCCAGCTGTTTATCTTTCTCTTCATGCTCCCTAGCTTGTTAATATACTTCCTACCCCACCGCCATCTTTCGGGGAGGGATCTGCCCTAGATGTCTTGATGAGTTCTCCAATCAATCCTCCAATCAGGGTGGGTTTTGTTTTTCACTTAGAAATAAGGACCTACTTTCTAGAAAACCAGTTAATTATTGTAACGATCATTTGGCTTCCCTCCCCACTCAGTCTCCCAAATAATCTCTGTTTGGAAAAACAAACTGCTAGTCAAGGAAAGCAGTGACTTAGGCCCCTCATTCTCCGAGAAAGCTGAAAATGAGAAAATTGTCAAAGCTTGCTTTCTATTAGGGATATGGGGATAGCAAACAGCTTCCCCCGGTCCCAGGTGGAAAGCAGACCAGACAATTGAACTCAATAGTAGCATCCCGGGGAATAGGACGTCACTGCCGTTCCATGTCACCTTCCAACATCTTGTTGATATTTTTATGGATTTTATGATCTGGCCCAGGCTGTGGGTCAAGAATGACTGCTTAGTCCTAAGGTAGGCTGCGAGTTCTGGTGGATGCCATTGCAGCCCTGCTTTCCTTCAAAGCAAGGAGCTAATCTGACCTTTCATCATCTCAGCTGTTGTTTATCGGCTTCCTTCGGAGGCTGTTTGAACTAGCCCCCCACCCCCCTACACACACATTTCCTGATTTGAGGGGCTATTCCCTGGACGCAGCCAAGCCGCTCACTCGGAAACAGAGCCACCATGAGTGAATGATGCTACTAACAAGAAAGGGATACAGCCTTGAGCTGAGTGGTCTCCTTTTTCAATCACAGGGTAAGTGCCTAAATTAGTGGGGTTTGGCGCCTCAGAACCATTTACTATTTACTGGAGATGGTGAGGCGCAGAGAGAAACACAGACAGATGGGAAGAATGTGTTAACACTGGTCAATTCAATCCACTCATTGAGGAAGAAGCTTCCAAGAAGGCTCTGGGTGAATTGATTAAATAGAATTTGGAGCCATTGGGGTCTTGGAGATTGTTCCTCCTTCTACACATGAGGAAACATGTGAGATGTAGGAAGGATTAAAGATGGAAGGATTCTCAGAAGTTTTTAATTTAGCAATCTCTTTTCATAGATGAGGAAACTGAGGACATTATAGAAACATTGAGTGACATGTCCAAGGTCACATAACTGGTTTTGCTGATAACAGATTTAGCATTGTGAACAGACACTCCCCTACTCTTGTTAAGGGCACTCCTGTCTTTCCAGGCAGTCAAGCTCTGAACCAATCAACACATTTCATTTTATTAAGTGCCCACCAAGTAAAGCACTAACTGACACAAATACAAAGAGAAACTCTTCCTATTCTCAAGGAGAGCCTATACCTAACAATCTGTGTCATTCTCAACTTCCCTCTCCCTAACCTTTCAGATGAAAAAATTGGCCAAATCTAATTTATTCATTCACCGTAATCTTTCATTACTGTCCCCCACCTATCTATGTATTTGTGCTTTTATTTTCTTTGATAGAACGTAAGCTTCCTGAAGGCAAGATCTGTTTCAATTTTGTTTTTGTGTCCCTCAAACTTAGCACATTACCAGGTATATCCTGGCTGCTTAATAAATATCTGTTAATTGAATATTTTTCAAGTTTTCTTGTTATCTTTTGTTTGTAAACCATAATCATTTCCCCCTTAGCCTCAGTTTCCCACTAAGCCCTTTGTTGTAACAAAGAAAATCACATAAAAAAGCCAAGGGGCATGGGAATTGACCATCTATGTCACATTCATTTCTATGGTTCCCCTCTCTACACAATGAAGAATAAGAGGATAATGTTTCATCATCGGTTCTCTTGAACCCAGATTCGTCATTAAAATAGCCAGAGTTTGGCTTACTTTCAGTGTTGTTTTTGTTATAAATTATTTTAGAAAGACTTCCATCAAAATGTGTATATTTTTTAAACTTAGTGCTTACAGGGATAAGTTTCAGTTACATGGAAGATTTATAGGTTATGAAAATGGAAGGGGCCTTGGAGACCATCTGGTCTAAGGTCCCCACTTTTACAAATGAGGGAAAAAAATCTAGAAAATTCATACTTTGTCCATGCTCACACCATAAAATAAGTAACAGAATTGTCATTTGAACCCAAGTCCTGGAGCTACAAATTCAGTTTTGTTTTGTTTTTCTCCACTGTACCAAGTTGTGGGACAAATGAGGTCATAGGATGATGGATTTAGCTAGAGCTAGAAGAAGCTCAGAGCTCATCTAGTCTAACCCTCTTGTTTGCCATTTTTCTATGATTTATGGCTCATTTATTCACATAAAATCATCAAACCTTTTTTTCAGGGAGGCTTGGGGAAAGTCTCTTTTGGTCCAATGAATGAGGATCCCCTTGGACTTCACTATAGATATGAAGAGCACAAACTCCGAAAGAGGCTTTTCAGCAGATTGTGCATAGGATGGGTTAGGATGTAGGTTGGGGAGAAGGAGGAAGCATGGGGAAATAATGAGAATGGAAACAGACACTTAGGACCCCAAATAATTTTAAGCTAAGTTCAGCCCAGAGAACCCTTCTCCAAGTGAACCAAGGATACAATCAATAAGTCATCTCTCCAGTGTGATTCTATTGAACATGGGCTTAATTGACCTGAAAAGAAACTCCTTCATTTCAAAGTTGTATGCATCCCTGTAAGATAAACACTCTTCCATGGTCTGACTCCCACCTGATTTTCTGCCTAGTTGTTTCAAATAAGTTTCATGGATTCAAAGGATGTCAGGGAAAGGACAGACTGTCATTGTCTTCATCATCACTTGCATTTGTAGTACACATTAAGTTTTACATCATCTTATATGTTCTTTATAACAACACCAAGAGGTAAGTGCTATTATAATTATGGTCATTTTACAGTTGAGGAAACTGAGCCTGGGCTTGCTTAGTAACATAGCTGGTAAGTGTCTGAGGCAGGATTTGAATGTAGGTCTTTCTAATTCTCAATTTAGCTCTCTACCCACTGAAATACTTCAACACTTTCATCTTAACCAATGGAGCATCCTTGGATCTCAATGTTGGAAAACAACAGTGCTTTTGTTGGATGAGACCAGGTCTTTGAAAATCATCTTGGGAGGCTCCATTAGTAAAAGATACCAGTAGGGTCATGGGATTTTTAAGCTAGAAGGGACCTGGGAGGTCCCTTTCATTAGAGGTGCCTATCTCTCAGAATTGTTGTGAGGATTAAATATGATAATATTTGTCAAGCTCATCACAAGCCTTAAAGCACAATGTAAAGGTCAGCTGTCATTAGAACAATGGGAAAGGATAGAAGGGGGGACCCTGGCTTGCTCCATGAACAGATCCTAATTAGATTCTGCAGTGAGGGTGCCCGGCATTCAAAGCTAGATTTCTCTCATCCGTCTTCTTTTTTGATTCTCATGAGAGGAAGGTGGTGAGCAGTGAGCTTGGGTACATGATCTCATCCAACTGAGGTAGGAAGGCATATCGTAATTGGTCCTTTCTCTTTCACATCACATTAGGAAGAGAATCCTAAAGTTTCCAGTACCCCAAGTGTTTTATGGGAACCTACACTGGGTGAGAACTTCTAAATGGCTGAACTGTTGCACCAATGGATTAATCAACAAGCATTGATTAAGTTATTGTCATGTAATAATAGTGACTCTTATTATATATTACATATCGTTATATATAATAGCGATTATTGCAAAGCCAAAAAGCATTAGGCAGACAACGGTTCTTACTATGGATGCAGCACAGTCTTATATATTCAGTAAAGTATTATCAGAGAGGGAGTGAACTCTGGACTGCCAGACCAGGATGGGAAAATAAGTTCCCAAATCTGCAGTTCATTGGTTTGGATTTTTCACTTCCTTCCCAGTTCTGTGAAAGGAAGAGAATAAACTCTGCCTCCTTGGGAGGATTTAGGGACTAGAGGCAGATGTCCCGGGCCAGCCCAGCACATCCCTGACCTGGGGCTCCCTTTGGCTCCATTCCTGTTTCATTGTATCTGGCCAGCTGGATGGTCTTGGCCATGCTACTTCTCACTGTACCTCAGTGTACACTATGTAAAAAGAAAACTTGGGCTCTCAGTCACCATGGTCCCTCCCAATTCTAAGGTTCTAGGTTCTAAAGTCCCTCCCAGTTCTAGGTTCTAAGGTCTCTCTCAACTCTGTTTTCTATGCCCTAAGATCCTTCCTAACTTGGACATTCCTTGTTCTAAGGTCCCTTCTGCTCTATCACTTCATGTTCTAAGGAAGGAAGGAAAGAAGCAAGGATTTATTAAATGATTGCTGTGTGCCAAGCATTGTGCTAAATGCTGTGATACAAAAGCAAGCAGAAAGTATAAGTCTCTTCTAAGATCACGCAAAGGTCTGACCTTCCATGTCTCAAGGCTCCTTTCAGCTCTCCCAGGAGTTCTTGAGAGTGTGTGTGAGTGTGTGTAAGGATGTATGTGTGTTTGTGTATAAGTGTGAGTGTGTGTGTGAGTGTACCTTGGTCCATTTGGCATTCTGGTCTCTGGATCCCTTCTTAAATAAATGAAAGAAATGTTAAATTTTAATTAGAGGTAAGTAAAAATAAAGAGGTAATTGTTTCTTGGACAAGTTGATGGAGGTTCCCAGCTGGAGAAGTCCTGGTCAAATGTGCCTTTAGGTCCCTGCCAGCCCTGACACTCTATGGCCTAAGCTCCCTTTCCAAACTGGCATAACCTGTGTTTTAAGGTCCTAGAATTCTGGGCTTACCTGTTTAATTCACTTTGTAAAGCTTATAATAAGGAAATCCCAACCTTCTTTGGTTTATAAGGCTGAGGTGTTCTTGAAAGTTGTATGGGGAATTTTTTTTTTAAATCCATTTTCTCCTTGACATGTAGGATAAAGTTGTCAGTGGGACCTATAGGAGAAGGGGGTGGATCCCTCCAGAGAACCAAGTTGAAAATCTTGGGCAGAGAAAAGGTCAAACCAAAGACTATTCCCATGGCACCAGGGTTGGGCTTGGGGTCTCTCCTCTACTTGATCTCCTGCTTTCTATTTCCTGAGGGTTATAATCCTCACCAGCAGCTCTCCATGAGGAGAAGGGGAAGAAGGGGATTTCTTTTTAAAATCCCATCTACTAAATTTTGTGGTGGGAGGCTCTCCAGCTTTCTCCTTGGTAATAACTTTGGGGTTTGGACCCCAGATCTGATTCCAGCATCATCACATGCATGTGGGAGGGACCACAGGGAACTGAAATAATCATCTCTGGCAGAGTTCAGATGGCATATAGACATAATTTTTTCTTCTAGGACATTTTCATAATCCTGCAACTTTTTAAAAATGAAATCTGGCAAATCTAAGATTAAATTGTTGGACAGCCTATGTAATTTTCTTTGGACCCCAGTGTGAAAGAAGGTAGGAGGAAGGCAGGGAGTAAGGGGAAAGGGAAGAGGGGAAGAAGGGAGGGAGAGAGGAAAAAGAGAAGGGTGGAAATAAACATTTATCAGGTCCCTACTATATGATAAGTATTTTACAAATATATCATAACAACCCTGGGAGAAAGGTGCTATTATTATCCCCATTTTATAGTCAAAAAAACTGAGGCAGATAATCTAGGGGAGGGGTGAGAAAAGGAGGAGAAAATCTGAAACAAGACTATACAAGGGTCAGTGTTGTCAAATTATCCATGCATATGTTTTGAAAATAAAAAGCTTTATAAAAAGAAAAGAAACTGAGGCAGGTAGAGAGTAAACGGCTTGCTTGAGGTCACACAGAGAGGAAATAGACTGGATTTGACCAGGTCTTCCTGACTCCAGCCCTTTTCCACTTTTCCCCCCAGCTGCCCAAAGTAGAGGAGGGTTGGGGACTTGATTTGGATCATTGAAGAGAGTTCCCACATTTATGAGACGAAATGTAACACAGAAGCTTTTGATCCGTGCTTACTGTGGGCCAAATACTTTGCTAAAAGCTGAGGATAAAGGAAAAAAGTGAGGTCATAAAACTCTCAAGGAGCTCTACTGGAACAGACAAGAGAGATCAGAGGGTTCTGGGTAAGCACGTGAAAAAGCCTGGAAGTCCATAGATTACCTTATCAGGGGGTCAGTCAACAAACATTTAGAGGCATCCAGGTAAGGCAATGATGAAGTATGGGGTTAGATTCGAATCGTACCCCAGACATTTATTAGCTATATGATCTTGGGCAAGCCAGTGTCCCCTTCAGTTTCCTCATCTGTAAAATGGGGGTGAGGACCCAGTTCCCAGGGGTGATCCCAGAGGATCAAGTAAGATCACAAAACCCAAAAGTGCTACATAACCGTAAGCTATTATTACTGTTGTTATTGATGAAGCCTTTTTACTTTCTATAGACACTGGGCTAAGGGCTGGAGGTACTTAGAAAGGCAAGAAGAAGATCACATTGTCATGGGAAAATGACATACGAGTGATCTTCAAGATGGCGGTCATCTCCTAGGGAAGGCACTAGCGGCAAACAGGAAAAGGGCTGCGTCTTCTGCCCAAGGTAAGTCCTGAGGGAAGCCAAGAGACAAGAGGAGGGAGAGTGTTCCAGGCCCAGGGGTAACAATTTCCAAGGCATGGAGTTGAAAGATGGGGTGTCATGGGTGAATAATGGCAAAAAGATCAATGTTGCTGGATCACAGAGCATATGTTCAGAATACCCAGGAAGGCAGGAGAGGTAATAGAGAGCTTTAAATGCAAAAGAGTGAACTTTGGATTTGATCCTGGAGGTCACAGGGAACCAAGACTTGGCTCTTCAGTAATTCCCTTTGTTGGCCAAGTGGTGGGTAGATTGGATTCGAGAGAGACTTGAGGCAGTGGTAGATGGTAATTCCCAGGAGTCTTGAGGGCAAATGATAAGGCTTGGTGGGTTGGATAAGGTTAGAGAGCAAGAACTGATTAGTTGTTTCACTGTTGGGAAAAGGGTGGTGGCTCTGAGGGCCAAGTAAAGCAGGGCTCTGGGCCATCTCAGTCAAGGGGAGAAATGTGTGTGGGGAGGAGTCAGTAGATAGAAGGAATGATCCAACCTCTTGTGGGAACAGGGGACCAGGACAAGAGAGAGGAAGTCTCTCCCCAGTACACAATTTCTGTTGGGGTTTTGGTTGAACACTAGTGGGTGAATGGTGGGCGGCGGGCCGAGGAAGAGACCCTGGGCTGACTCCTTCTACTGAGCCCTGTAGCATCTGGCATCTTTGGGGTTATTGGTACACTGGGGATTCCTCGTAACAAGGGGTAGAAGTGACGTTGACCTCCTTTGCTCTTCAAAAACCTGGAGCTTCTTTAAAGGATGGGAGGTTTGTTGTTGGTTGGGTCGTTTTATGATTTGGAATTCTTGCAGTTTCCAAAGACTTTTATAGCTCCCTGTCTAGTTCAGAGTGTGCCTGGTTTATGATCAGTGGGGGGAAAGGCTCCGGAAGCCCAATGAATGAGCCCGTGGCCATATTGTCAATGAACGAAGAACCTGAGAACACAGGGTGTTCCAGGCCATTAATCCTCTTTAACTGCTTAAACCTCAGTTTCCTCTTCAGTGAACTGAGGGGATTGGATTAGAGGATCCTGATCTCAAGCTCCAGTTCTAGGATCATAGGTTCTAGTCTCCATTCGTCATGCTAGCAGACCCTGTTCGCCAGCCCCAATGGCCCCTAGATCTGGGCAAGACTTAGAGGTAGCTGCGTTGGGCTTGGAGTCTGATTTTTTTTTTTTTTTGGTTTTCATTAAAGAAAAAAACAGCTCCAGTGGTAGAACCTGAGACTATATGATAACTGGGGCTGGCCCCATCAGGAGGCCATTAATCAGCCTTTAAGCCTCCCCAGGCTAGGGGCATGGTCTAAGGTGACTCGATCCTTCCAGTTTAAGAAGCCTCTGAGGCTCACAAACCTGGGTTTACACTCGGTAGTTTGGATGCTAACAACCTTGGGCTCTTGCCCTGGGTTTTATGTTACCTCCTCTAATCCTGCCCTATGAGAGCTAAGGGACAGGGCTAGAAAATACAGAGAAAAGAAAAAGAAGAAAGGGGAGAGAGAGAAAAGGGGGGGGGTGGAGAAGAGACAGAAAGACAGAGACAGAGACAGAGAGATATAGAGACAGAGTTAGAGAAAGAGACAAAGTCAGAGAAAGATAGAGTGACAGAAAGAGATAGAAAGAAGCAGAGAAAGAGGCAGAGAAAAAGAGAAAGAGACAGACAGAGAGACAGACACAAACACACACAAACACAGGGGGAGGGATAATCTGAAAAAGACCTTAGGAACCCCAAATACCCTCAAATCCCTACAGAGAGCAGCTCCCACCTTAACACTTGGCTTTTTCCCACCCATGCTATTGAGAGGGACTTCCTGGGCAGGAAGTAACTGAAGGCTGAGGGTTAGATCCATTTAGTGAGCATTGAGGGGGCCCTTTTTAAAGGGATCTGATTTCAGAGTGAATAAAACACCTGTAATTGCTTGAGTTTCTCCTGCTCTCCTCCCCTCCCCAGCTTTCTGAACCTCAGTGAGACTAGTAAAAGATATCCAAGATGGTGAAATCTGCCAAATCTTGGAGTCAGTTCAAAGTATCACTGCCCTTCCCTCCATCTAGAAGTTGTCACCAACCTCATTGTTTCTTGAATCCATCCTTTCTTCTCTTTTTCTCTGGAGTCATTCCCTCAGTCTTGTGTTTGGCCACATCTTAATTAATCTTAGCAACATCCCAATCTGGAGTTGCAATAATAACTAATATGTTAACTAGTGGATAGAACATTGGACTTGGAATAGGGAAGACCTAAGTTCCAAATGTGTCTCGGACACTTACTGACTCTGTGACCCTGGCCAAGCAACTTAACTTCTCCCAGCCTGTTCCTGTAAAAATGGATATAAAAATTCTTACCTACTTCCCAGACTTGTTGTGGGAATTAAAGGAAATAAAATATATAAAGCTCTTTGCAAACCTTAAAGCACTATATTTATATTTCAATGAACTATTTTAAGTACATTCACTATTATTGAAGGCAATAATATCAAATCCATCTCACACTTGAAAGGACCATGGTAGTGACATAGCTATTATATATACACACACACACACACACACACACACACACATATATATATGTATATACATATGTATATATATATATGTAGTGGTTCTACCTTAAAAACATACACACACATATATATATACCCACACATGCAATACACACATATGTTTACATGTATGTGTGGATATATACATATATATGAATATAATATCATTTGTTGCTTGCAATAATCTGCAATAGAGTCATTATTTTTCCCATTTTATAGATGAAGAAACTAAGATTTGGTGTATTGTCCAGAATGCACAGATAATATTATAGAATAAATAATAATAGTAATTTGAGGTTTACAAACTCATTTTATCTTCACAGCAAATCAGGGGTAGATATTATTATTATCACCATTTTACAGATGAAGAAACTGAGAGATATAAAAAAGGTTCTAGATCATTATTGGTCAAAGAAATGCAAATTAAGACAACTCTGAGGTACTACTACATACCTGTCAGATTTGCTAAGATGACAGGACAAGATGATGATGAATATTAGAGGGGATGTGGGAAAACTGGGACACTGATACATTGTTGGTGGAACTGTGAACGGATCCAACCATTCTGGAGAGCAATTTGGAACTATGCTCAAAGAGTTATCAAACTGTGTATACCCTTTGACCCAGCAGTGTTTCTACTAGGCTTGTCTCCCAAAGAGATCTTAAAGGAGGGAAAAGGGACCCACATGTACAAGAATGTTTGTGGCAGCCCTTTTTGTAGTGGCTAGAAACTGGAAGCTGAATGGATGCCCATCAATTGGAGAATGACTGACTAAATTATGGTATATGAATGTTATGGAATATTATTGTTCTATAAAAAATGACCAGCAGGATGATTTCAGAGAGGCCTGGAGAGACTGACAGGAACTGATCATCCATTGACCTTGAGAGCAGTTGGGTGTGTTCCAGGAGAGATAAACAACAACTTTCTAGTATGCTAACCCATTGATCTCCTTAGGGTTATGAGACAAGATGGACTCTGTCTTTGGGCTATCCACAACCAAGATCTGTTTCCAAGGAAGAAAAAACCTAAGGTACGGGACTACCTGCCTGTTACTAATGCCAAGGAAAGCAAAAGGCTTTCCTCTCTATCACCATAGAAAAAAGTGTCAGAGACAGAATTTGAATCCAGCTCATTGTGATAACAAAGCCAACTGTGTTCTTGTCTCTCTGCAAGGTTGCCAAAAGTCTGGAATAATTCTGGATGTTATGATTGCTCAAAATGTTTTGGAATTTCTTTTTTTTTGAGTTACTTTCCTAAATTTCTTATAAAAATCAGTCTTTTTTTAAACCTCAACTCATAGAATCTCAGAGTCAAAAGTAAATTCAGAGGTATCTAGTCCCATTTAGAGCTGAAAAAGAATTTTCTTCTACACTCTGTCCAATAAGTAGTATAGCCCTATGAACTATGCATCGTAATCCACCAACAAAACTGAGCCGAAGGGACTTTCCTAGAAGCTGTTCAGTGGCAAGATCATTGGCTGAAGGGTGAGAGGGCATGAGTGCGAATTCCATTTTTGATGCTGACTAACTCTGTGACTGTAGGCAAGTCTCTTAGAGAGCCTCAATTTCCTCGTCTGTAAAATGAGGAGTTAAATGAGAAAGACTCTTGATTTATGAATCCCTATTCTAGGGAAAAACACCAGTCAGTAATAGAGGGAGAGTTTGAACTCCTTCCACGGGGTCCTTGCCATAATGCTCTGTGCAACATCTCTCCCATATTTCTCTTCTTCCATCCAATTTCTCCTGTCACAATAGCTTGGGCCAGTAGAGAGAGTGGAGGGCTTGGAGTTTGGGAGTCCTGGATTGGAAACTTGCTCCTGATTTTTTTTTCCAGTTGTGTCATTCTGGACCTGTCATTTAACCACTCCAAGATTTAGTTTCCTAATTTGTCATTTGGAAATAATAAGACTTGTAATAACTGCTGCAAAATCTTCCACCTCTTGGTCCCTCTTTCTCCATTTATTCTAATGCTTTTCATCTGAAGTTATTTCCAATTGATCCTGTCTACAGTTTGACTGGACATGATTGTTTTCATGGTGTCTTCACTATGGGGGCCTTGAAGGCAAGTATTTCTTTGGAATCCCCATAATTTAACACGTGCCTATTTATAGTGGGCACTGAACAAATGTTTGTTGACTTGATTTTTTTAGGATCAGATGAAAGATGTCAGTTGCTATTATAATTATTTACACATGACTGATTTCTGCAGATCAAGTCTTTTCTGGATTTAATGTATCTAATGCATTTTCACCAACTCAATCTTCTTAATTGGTCTGATCATATTTCCCATAGGGACACTGGGGTCTATTCCAGCTTTGGAATTCTGTATTTTTCTTTTCCAAAAGCTGTCCCTTTTGCTTTTTAAATAAAGTCCTAACCCCTTAACCAGTCATTTAAGATCTTCCAACATCTAGACCTTTTCTAGCTTATTTCTCACAACTTTCACTAATGCTGAAAATGGTCTACCATGTTAAATTTGCCTTGTACTTTCCCGCATCTGTATCTTTGCCCATAATGTTCTCATCTCCTAAAATACCCTTGCCAGTCAAATCTGCCTATTGAAACCTTTAAAGTTCAGCTGAGATGCTTAACGATAATAACAAGTCACATTTACTCTTCTCACAAGAACTCCAGGAGCTAGACAGTTTATTGCTACACCCGTTTTAGGGGTGATGATTGTGACTCACTCACTGCTACACAGCTGGTTTACATTTTGTGTTTCCCCTGCATGTATATGGATATATGCTTCCTTCCCTTGTAAAATATAAACTCCCTTTAGGGAAGGGATGGTTTCATTTTTGTTTTATTTTCCAGTACTTAGTATAGTACCTGGTACCTAGTAGGAGCATAATAAATGCTTTCTGTTTGATCAGGTGATTTAGGAAGAGAAAATTCATTAATGAACTTTAAGATCCATTAAATATCAAAACAAAAATAGAATTAATTTATCAATCGGTTATAGTCTGAGCAGAACTAAGTTTTTTTTTTTATAAGTACAATTCCTCATACAGATTTCATGGGTATGATTTCAAGAGTACAGGGGACTTCCAGTATAGACACTCCTTGCACCAATGTAAAATGACAACTGTCCCAGTCTTAGAGGCACTAAAAAATGATCTGCCTCCCCCAGAACCTTAGAGCTGATATTTGTGAGAGACAAGAATTGTTATCCCCTGATTAAGCAAAGAAAATTATTTGAGAAGAAAATATTTTCTCTCTCTAATATGCTGATTTATCCATAATTTTTCCCTGTATAACACATTGATGTAGCAAATTTGTTACAGGGATAGTTAGAGGAAGAAAGGATAGAAGTTTTAAGGTATTCCTATGTGTTTTAATAAAATCCAGGTGATTTAAAAGATGGAGTACTAAAGCTGGAAAATACTGTCCACACTGCTGGCTACTTTTGCCAAAAAAAATGGGTTTTTCCCTTTTTTGGGAAACTTTGTTGACTGAAATGTCTGATGAGTTATATGAAGGCATATTCAGAAATAAGAATAATGTAGAAACAAAAGATAGCAATTATATTTTTGTTAAAAATCAATTCAATATAGCAGTGAGTTTTTCCTTAGCAGAGGGGTTAAAACATCTCTTTCGATATGGTTTTCTTCTTGGAGGATTCCTTACCCAAGGGAAAAAAATAATTGAGATTGAGATTGAGAGCCAGAAAGCCCCTGAAAGACCATCTCATCCTATTCCTTCATTTTACAGGTGTCAAAACCTTTGGTCACATCTTGAGCTACCTACTGGACATTTCAAACCCAATTTCCCATCAATATCTTAAACCAAGTATGCTATACCAACTCACCAGGGAAACAAAAGGTTGCAGAATGGATGGGAAAATTCATTGTGTTCAAAACTGTTCTTTCTCTTTCTCCACACCTCTTCCATCCACCCTTTCCCTCTTCCTATTTCTCCTACTATTGATGATAACATGACCTTCTTCTCAGATACCAAGGCTTGGATCCTCCCTCTTGATGGTGAACTCCTTCTCCCCTACCCAAAATGATGCAAAGACTTGTCAATTCTCCCTTTATACATCTCTTGTATATGTCCTTTCCATCCTCCAATACTGTAACCACCCTGATACAGATCCCCTTCCCCTCATGACCAGACTATCATGATAGACTTCTGGTTGATCTCAATGCATCAAGGAATTCCCCACTCCAGTCCATTCTCCACTAAACCGTGAAATTGATTTTCCTGAGTAACCATGTCACTCTCTTATGCAATAAACTTCAGTGGTTACCTTTCACTTCTAGGATCAAATTTAAAATCCTTTATCTCCTCTATGATTTTATATATGTGTGCATATGCACATATATACATATGTGTTTTTACAGATTACATTTATACATATGCATATATATAATTCATATATATATATATATCTATCCAAATAGAACATGAATATGTGAAAAAATGATATATGTATCTTGTTCACATATATGATTAATATATATGTAATATATGTATATATTGTATATATACATATATTAATCTAAATATAAAATATATATTTTATATTATATATAATACATATATAAATATATAATATGTATATTATATAAAATATAAAATATGTTGTTCATATGTTATTTATATACATATGTACATATATATATCTTGTTTGTTTATAGTTGTTTACATGTAATCTATTAGATTACATTAGACTGTAAGCTCCTTGAGATCACTTTCTTTTTACCTCCAGCCATTAACCTAGAACCTGGCACATAATGTTTAATGAATATTTGTTGAATTTCATGAAAAATAATCACTATATAACTCATGGAATTCTTTATTCCATGAACCTTCCTTTGGTCCATTATTCCCAATTTATTCTGGATATATTTTATATGTACTTAGTTATTTCCTTGCTGTTTCCCCTATGAGATGTGGAGTGCTTTGAGAACATGAATTGCCTTTAACTTTTCTTTGTATCTCTTGCATTTAACATAGTGATATGTTAAATAGTAACTGATAAATGTTTGTTGACTGACAAAACTGAGTCCAAAGATATTTAGTGTTTTCCCAGAGTGCTAGCATGCTAGAAATATAATCTCTCTCACACATATCTCTGATTTAGGCATGGGAAGTTTGGGGAATCTGAAGGAAACTTCCTTCCTTGATAATATTGAAACAGATAGTAGTCCTTGGCTTACACTCACCAGCTTAGCTTCTTCTTACCAAACTTTTTTTTTTTTTTTTTTTTTTTTTTGCTTAGGCAATTGGGATTAAGTGACTTGTCCAGAGTCCCACATCTAGGAAGTGTTAAGTGCCTGAGGTCAGATTTGAACTCAGGTCCTTCAGACTTCAGGGCTGATGCTCTATCCACTGTGATACCTAGCTGCCCCTTATCAAACATTTCTTACACAAAAGTCTACCACAAATAATTTCTCCAAGCAAAACAATAAACCAAAGTCAAGAAAGTTACACAGATTAGAACAGATGATTTTAGGCCCACAAAAGTACTTGAGTTCTTCATTTCAGAATGAGATGAGATTTTAGTTCAAACCAAGCATCATCTCTCCCAAAAGTCTATTCTCTGTTTATATTGACTATAAGAGGCAACGTAATCTTATAGATGAAGACTTCTATGAAGACCAAAAGACCCAAGTTCAAGTTACTCTTCTTACACAATAAATATGTGATCCTGGATAAGTCATCTACAGCAGTCAGAGATCTAAGACTGTAAGCCTTAAGAAGGTGCTCCAGCCTCCATCAATCAAGGGAGTTTCCTCATCAGCACTTCTCTATACCAATAAAATTACAGATCTAGTCCCTAACCTTAGATGGACTGCTATACTTAATATAACATATTCATATTTTATGAAATAAATGATAATGTATATAAGTGCTTTAAAAATATTAAAGTATTAAATAAACACACAGAAAGTCTATTCCCGTATTCATTAGAACTTCAAGCACTTTCACAGACTTGATGGGACTGGCTTTCCCATGTCTTTTCTCTTTTATTCTTTCTCCCCCTCTTCCTTCCCACTTTGTTCCCTCCTTCCCGATCACTCCTGAAGAGTGCCTGGAACAACTCATTAACTCCCGTGCACATGTATGTAGCATTGCAGTCAGCCTTCTCTCCACCAATCAGTCATCACACATCTTTCTCCAGATGTAGCATATAGAACTGAACGACCCCTTTACCTACCCCCACTTTAGTGAGGTCTGGGTTTCATTATGAATTTAACAATCAGAAATATTTCAATGTACAAAAGAAAATAACCCCCCCAAAAGGATTACATGTGAAACTGGGGTGTTTTGTTATATTTGATTGTGGGGAGTTTTATACATTGATTTTAACAAGGTAGTAACAAAACTGCCATTTTTGATAATCTATTCTATATTTGTTTTTTTAACTTATATTTTCAATCATTTTATTACTTTTTTTCCTTACTTCCCATTTTTTTTTTCATTGTAACTGTCTACTAATCACTACCCTCCCTTCACACACATCTTCCCACGGACTCAGTTTCCAGGTATCTAAACACAAGGTCTATGAGACAGCATCACTAGACCGTGTCTATTTCCTTCAGGTTGTGGAAACTGAGGTCTGTGAAATGAATTTTCAGATCTGTGAAGGATATCCTCCAGGCTGAAATCGCTCTCAGTTCTCATTTTCTAGTTGTTCTCCCAAGATGTCACATCTCATATTTGCCAAAGAGACCTGGGAAACCAGAGGCCAAGTTCCACCCTAGGAAACTCTAGGGAAATGATGGAGAATGAAAACATGGCCTGCGAATTGGGGTTATAGCCTTGTAGAGGGGAAAGGCCATGGAAGGGGTAGAAATGGGCAAAGTCATTTTCTTGGCCTGAAAGCCAGAAATAGCAGGTTGAAGAATCCCAGTCTAGCTCATAAGTGGCAGCAGGAAGACAGAACTGTGAGTCCCAAGTATTAACCAGTTTCCTCATCTATAAATGAGCTGGAGAAGGAAATGGCAAACCACGCCAGCATCTTTGCCAAGAAAACTTGAATGGGGTCACGAAGAGTTAGACATGACCGAAAAAAATAACTGAACAAAAACAACTAACTAGAGAGTAACAGGTCTCTGGCTCATTTCTTCTTCCTGCCTCCCCCTTCTCCAGTTAATGAGCTGTTAAAAGATGAAGAAGACTTGTTTTAACTTCTGTGCCCCCTAGGCACCTCATGGGTATACACAAAGGGGCTATGGCAGTAAACCAAGACCAATGCCAGGACCTAGATAAGAAACGGGAGGGAGTAAAAGTCTGAAAAAGGCAATAGACAAAGACAGTTTAGTACAGTGTAAGAGATGCTGGATTTAGAGTCAAAGATCTTGAGTTCAAAATCATTTCACTTTACTGTGTCTCAGTTTCCTCATTTGTAAAATGAGAGGCTTGCAATAGATTATTTCTAAGGTTCCTCCCACTTCTAAATGGATGATTCTATGAGAAGAGCTTACACTGAAAAGCACGAGGCTAGAACTTGGTAAGGTTCTCAGATCTGGGAGCAAGAAGGAAAAGCATTGGCCAGCTTCATTGGGTTTTGGTCTCCCAATCCCATTCCCCATACGTGAAGGGGAAGTATAAGTTTCAGTCAAGATCAGTTGTCCAACTCAAAGTTACTTGGACTCCTTTGTCTGAGTTCTCCCTCTATTCATCCATCCCCCCCAATGTGATGCCCTGAAATTTGGCTGAATTTGGACAGATAGAAGAGATGAAAGAGAAGCTCTAAGATCCCTCCTCCACTGTGGGATGGTCTCTTCTCCTGCCAAAAATAATGATGACCATACTAGTTGACATTTATACAACATTTTGTGGTTTGTAAAGCCCTTTGCTTACATGAACTCATTTGATTCTCACAATAACCCTGTGAGAAAAGTGGGTAAGCTATCAATATACCCATTTTACAGATGACAAAATTGAGACCCAGCAAACTTTAGTGACTTGTCCAGCACAATCAAGGAAGGTGCAGAGGTAGGATTTGAAGCCAGGTCTTTCTAACAGCAGGGTAATATTTTATTTACGAGGCCACATTGTCTTCCAAGTTAAGAGGTCTTGTGCTAAATAGTGCCATGTGGTAGTGTATCCTCAAAGCATAGTAATTTCCTAGGAATCATGGAAGAGAGCAAAAAAGCAACCTTTGGGGACATTATTTTCAAGGATCAAGAGGATCCAGCAAAGGAGAGTGAGAAGAAGCCATCACTTAACTTCTCTGTGCCTCAGTTTCCTCATCTGTAAAACTGGATTAATGATCCTTTTTCTATTTTCTTCATTTCCTCCAAGGACCAAATGAGATGAGAAATTTGTAGTAGATTGTAAGCCCCTCTGGGGCCAGGACCGTCTCTTTCTTATCTTTCTTAGGACAGGGCCTGGCACAGAGTGGGTACTTAATGAAATACTTAACAAAATTCAATAAATTGAATTAAATGCAGTACTAGGTCTCTCAAAACTCTACAGCATTGTCCAAAAGCAAAGGATTATTGGTAATTCCTTTCAAAGACTCTGGTCCATTGTGCTATCATCTGGAAGGAAGGCAACAGACTGACTGTGAGCCAATTTTTGAGTCAAGGGGAGAGGTAGGGTGGGAACCTTTCCCTTTGTGCTCTAGCTAGGGACATTTGCCTCTCAGGATCTGGAGGAGGAAATGGGAGTATTTGTGGTCTTCTGTTTATGTTGGCTCAGATGACAGGGCCCAAATGGCGGAGGCCTTACTTTCCCATCGCCGTGGCGTCCTCCAAAAGCCATTCTGGGCAAGCGGTGGTCTTGGGGACATTCCACAGCCGCTGACCTTTGCCCCCCAAGCTCCAACCAGCACCATTAGTGGCCCTCCAGCCCCGAGTATTAAATATCTAGGAAGAAAGGAGTTCACTGGGTCACTGGGCTGCACTAACTCTGAATGCCCTGTTCTGTTTTTTACATCCCAAGGGATCCGATAGAAGATAGTGGTAGAGTAGGGAGCTTTTGTGGAAGACTAGTCGTGCTTTGTAAAGGGAGGTATACCATGCGGGAAGGTGGCTGCTTTTTAAACAAATACATTTGAATTATCCATCTCGATGAATGTCGTCCCTAGGTGTAATTCAATCCCATTCGTCTATCATTTATTAAACACCTACTATGTGCTAGGCAGTATGTCCTAGTGTATAAAGACAGAGAGGGCCAATCTGCTGAAGGAGGATGCTGAAGCTAAAGCCTAGAGGCAATGGGGAGCCAAGGGAGATTCTCGAGGAGAGCAGGGATATGTGAATTAAGAAGATGATTTTGGCAGCCATATGGAAGATGAAAAGGAGCAGGAGGAAACTGAGGCAGGAGGATCAACTAGGACGCTATTATAATAGATCCAGTGGGATGCTGGTAAATACTTAACATGTATGGACAAAATGATAAGTTCAATCTGCAATATTACCATTTTCTCCTTTCACTTTCTTGGGTCTAGACCAGGCATTAGCAAATTTTACATTTTAAAAACCAAATAAAAGGTAGACTGGATTCGACCTGTTCATGGGGCATTCGTTTGCCCATCCCAGTTCTAGTTAATCCACAAAACAATCACCAGTGACTTGTTGCCTAAATATAAATGTTTATTGGCAGCTCGGAGATACAATGGTTAGAGCACCACACTTGGAGTCAAGAAGACTCATCTTCATGAGTTCCAATTTGGCCTCAGACACTTACTAACTGTATAACGCTGGATAAGTCACTTAACCTTCTTTGCCTCAGTTTCCTCATCTGTAAAATGAACTGGAAAAAAAAGGCAAACCATCCCAGTATCTTTGCCAAGAAAACCCTAAATGGCTACAGTTAGACATGACTGCAATGACAACAACAAAATATTAATATTTAAATTATTAATTAAAATTAATAAAATTAATTTTAAAAATAAAAATAAAATTAATTAAAATATTAACATTAAAATTTATAATTTAATTACACACACATATATATAAAAGAGTCAGTCTTGAACTGACTCCAGGGTGCAAAAGACTCCTTCCCAGGGGTTACTGAGAGAAGCTATATAGTGATTTTGTCAATACTGCTGCTACTTAAAGTATAGCAAACCCATCTTTAGGATTTGTATTATTCTGATTGTATTAAAGGGGTAGCAAGGAGGTAAAATGGATAGAGTGCTGAACCTGGAGTCAGGAAAACCTGAGTTCAAATCCAACCTCAGACATTCACCATGTATAAGAACTTGGACATATCACTTAACCTCTCTCCACCTGGGTTTGTTCAACTGTAAAATGGGAATAAGAATAACATTTATCTTCCAGGATTGTTAGGAAGATTGAATGACATCATATTAGTTCTGTGCTTGACACATAGTAGGTGCTTCATACATACTTGTTTTTTTTCCCTTCCTTTGCTCAAAACTCCTCAGTGGCTTCTCTTTTCTTCTACTCATTTTGACATCCAAGCCCTCCCCCCAAATCTGGTCCAACCCACTGTTTTCACTTTCTCTCAAAATATTGGGGGCAGCTAGGTAGTGAAGTGGATTAAGTACCAACCCTGAAGTCAGGAGGACCTAAGATCAAATCTGACCTCAGACACTTAACTCTTCCTAGCTGTGTGATCCTGGGCAAGTCATTTAACCCAATTGCTTCAGCAAATATATGTGTGTGTGTGTGTATATATATATATATATATATATATATATATATACATACATATATATATATATATATTTTTTTTGCCCTTCATGTATTCTGTATCCCAACTAAAGTAACCTATTGTATCCCATTTTTGCCCTGACCTCTGCTGTCTCCATCCCTTTATTTACAATATTTCCCATAGCTGGAATGAATTTTTATGCCATTATCTCCATCTATTAAAATCCATCTTTCATTTTCAGCTCTACTCACAAGTCCCTGCTCTCCCAAGTCTTCTCAGGTCCACTTCTCCTTCCCCCAAGAGCTGAACATGATCTTTTTCTTCTCAAATTGCCCATAGTGTGTTCCCAGACTTCTCCGTACTTATCTCACTCCACTTTCTATCAGTTGTTTGTTGTCTCCCCAATTAGACTGCAAGCTTCTTGAGAGCAGGGTCTATGGTTTGTACATCTTGGCATCCTAAGGACAAATCACAGTCCTTAATAAATGTTTGTGGAGGGGCAGCTAGGTGGCGCAGTGGATTGAGCATCAGCCCTGAAGTCAGGAGGACCTGAGTTCAAATCTGGTCTCAGACACTTCACATTCCCTAACTGTGTGACCCTGGGCAAGTCACTTAACCTCAATTGCCTCAGCAAAAAGCAAATAAATAAATAAATAAATAAATAAATAAATAAATAAATAAATAAATAAATATTTCTGGGTTGATTTGAAATCCCTGCAAGTCAGAGCCTTATTCTTTTGGCTATTCTCCTTCGTGGGAAATTGTCCTTTAAGGGTGGCTATGATTTTTGGAAAGAGCCCAAAGCAATTTCCCTGATCACTTCTGGCCTTCCCCCTCAAGCCTCATAAAACACTTTGGTGCCTTTCCAAGTTGCTTTATCATTCATATCAGTCAAAGCGAGCTCCCATTTCATGACATTCTGCAGGACTGCAGCTTCAGAGCTGCTGAAGTGATTGATAGACACTGAGAGCAGGAGCATCGTCTGAGGGCTGGAGAGGATCTTAGAGAACAGCTGGTTCACCCCTTCATTTTACAGATTAAAAACTGGGGCCCAGAGAAATTTGGTGGATTGCCCCAAATCACACAGACCATGAGACAGGCAGCATTTGAACCCAGGTCCTCTGACTCCAAAGCACTCTTCCCCATATACTAGAATATTTCTTCAATTCCCTCTCCTGCCTTCCTGTTTTTCACACATTACCTCATGACAGGAATATTCTCTTTCCACCTTTCTGTCAGTTCCTTCAAAGCTGAATTCGAGTACTTTCACCTACAAGACATTGCTCATGCTCCTTCCCTAAAATTATGCAGTATTCCTTTGTATCTGTCTTGTATTTATCTGGCTATATATTGCTTCTCTCCAGTAGAAGGCAAGCTCCTTGAGGGCTTTTATTTTCTATTTTTTGCATTTTATTTGCAGGGTTTTTTGCTCCTAAACTACCTTTGAACAGATAAGTAAAATCCCCTAAGGAGAAAGAAAATTTGGGATTAAGTTATTCTATGGGTCCACACTTCTAAAACAATAGCCCCTAGTGGTGCATTTACCTATAACATTCAGCCAGTATACACAATCAGTTGTGTATTAAGGCATTTACTGAGATCAGCAGTAAACAATAGTTAAAAAACAAAAACAAAAACAAAAAAACACATTCCCCCTAAGCTTGGGGAGTATTTCCTACAAATACACATTATCACCAGTGGAAGAAGTGAACATATAATCCATTGGTAGGAGAGTCTCACATATAGGGCAAAGCAGCAGCATCACCTCTGGCATTTCAGCACCCCCAATGTCCCCTCTCTTTTGGTCATATTCTCTTGCTGCTTCCCCCACAAACACAGGCTCGATATTTAGCGGCTCGGCTAGCTGGGCTCTCTGGATTTGTTCTCTATCTCAAATCCTGATTGCTAGACCAATTCTATCTTGAATCCATAGTTGGCTCTCTTCTCTGCTGCCAGGGGTCACATTCAACAAAGCTGTTTTTTCCTACAAGTTTTCTATATTCCCCCTATTCCCTGTTGATAAAGTGTTTCTTACGGGTTGGGTAATTTTCACTTTGAGACAAAATGGTGAAGAAAGAATAGAGGAACAAGGGGGAAAAAAAGCAAAGATGGGGGAAAAAAAGCAAAGATAGAATTACTTATCAAGATCTGGATTCCTCTTCCATAATTGGCTCTCCTCTAGAGTATCAAAGGTCACATTCCTTAGAGATTTACCCTTTTTAATTCATCTTTGAAAATGTCTCCATTTTGATGTTGTTGTTGTGTCCTTTGTTCTCAAAGAGGACCCAGGATATCAGGAAAGTGATATCTCCACATGCAAATGAATTGGATTTAAGTGAGCCAATTTTATAAAAAGCCAACAAGGCTTGGCTCATCCTTTGAAGCTAATGACTGACCCTTTTAATTCTATGGAGCTTTACTGATAAGTTTCTTAACTTCTTTATATATCATTTAAAATCTTAATTTATTGTTCAGTCTATTTGGAGTTTTCTTAGTAAAGAAACTGGAGTGGTTAGCCATTTCCTTCTCCAGTTCATTTTAGAGATAAGGAAACAGAGATAAATAGGATTAAATAACTTCCCCAGGGTCACACACCTAGGAAGTATCTGAGATCAAATTTGAACTTGTCTTCCTGACTTCAGGCCTAGAACTCTATCCACTGTATCACCTAGCTTCCCCAAAAATCTTAATTCATTATCTCTATTCCTTATATTATGTGATTTTATCAACTGGTTCTAGCCTAGAACTCTAACCACTGGGTCACCTAGCTATCTCCCAAACTCTTAATACATTATCTCTATTACCCCTCCTTAGATTATGTGATTTCATCAACTGGTTCTAGGAAGAGAGAGGGAGAGTCAATTGGTCCATGGTCTTTTGATCACCACCCCGCCCCCCACTACATAGTTCTATCTTTGTTTCTCTAATGCCTAGAACAAAGCTTAATAAATGCTTATTGAGTTTTCATTCTTCTACTAGACTCTAAGCTCTTGGGGAACAGAATTTCAACCAGGCAATAAACACTTATTAAGTGCCTCCTATGTGCCAGGAGTGTGCTGAGAACTAAAGATAGAAAGGGCAAAAACAGTCCAATGCTCTCAGTCTCATGCAGGACACAATATATAAATGGTTACATGAACAAGATAAAAAAGTAAATTAACAGAGAAAACACTGGTATTGTCTTTTCCAATATTCAGCACACTGCCCTGTACACAGTAGGCACTTTGACAATGCTTAAAGAATTTTGTTGTATTGCATTAGGGAAGGGTATAGTATGTTTTGAAGCTATCCAATGACTAACATGGTTAATTTGGTAAGGTCATCTTTGGGGGGGTAAAATAAAAGTTAAATACACCCTAGATTGGTTTCTTCAATCATTCGATAAACATTTATCTAGTGACTGCCATGTACAAGACTGAACTAGCTTCTGAGCAAGATACAAAAAATGTATGGCAAGTACCTGTCCACAAGAGAGTTCTAGTCTGGGGGAGGAGGAATAGGTTGGTCCCACAAGTACAAAGTAGAATAACATAGACACACAAGAGAACTAGACAACAAAATCTCACAGAAAAAACACAGAGGACAAAGAGATCCTTTTATAACTGGGGATCTAAGGGAAGATTTCCCAGAAACTATAGCATCTGATTTGAGTCTTGAAGGATGACCTTTGACAGATGGGAACGAGAAGTATTCCCAGCAGAGGGGACATTAAGAGATGGTGACTGGACCAGAGAACTATAGGAGAAAAAATGTAGAATAAGGTAGGTAAAGCAGAATGATACCAGAAAGTGAAATGCTGAGTGCTGGGCTTGTTTCAGAGGATCCATAATTTCATTGTCATGGGTATTTCCTCCTAGAGCAATAGTGAGCCATCTACAACTTCTCATAGTAAGATGTACCTCTCATCCATAAATTCTCCAGGAGAGAATCCACCAAGTGGACTTTCTCTTTCAGTCTTTTCATTGAAGGTGGCAATGTTGCCAGTATGACCCTTGTCCATCTACTCTTCTCTCTTATTCTCACTGTAGGAACAACTCGCCCCCTTTCCAGTATTAAACAAAAAAAAACTATTTTAAAGTCCTTGTGATTCTTAAAGGTGAGAAATCATGGAGCACCACAATCTACAGAGAATCAAACTTGTGAGTGACCCAAAGGTCAAGGAAGAGCCATATGGTGATCAGAATTTAAAATACCATATAAACATTAGTTATTATTATGTTATTAGTTCAATATGACTAGTATACAAACATGAAGCTGTTGTCAACTAGTAAATACGCTGTAGATTGTGGTGCTCCATGATTTCTCACCTTTGAGAATCACAAGGGCTTTAAAATAGTTTTTTTTTGTTTAATAATTATAACAGATACATAGAACTTGAAAATTTGTCAAACACCTTATATGTTAACTCATTGGATCTTCATAATAATTCTGAGAAGCAGGTGCAAATTCCCATTTCACACAAGGGAAAACTGAGGCAGACAGTTAAAAATGAAGTCAGAATCACATGGCTAGAAAGTGTTTGAGTCAGGTTGTGAACTTAATTCTTCTAGTCTCCAGGTGCAGTAGTGAGCCACTATGTTCTTTTGTGATTTCTTTGTGAGGGAATAAGTTATCCATCACTGATGTGGAGTTTCTTTGAGCATTTGTTAGGGATGGTGAGAAGATCACTGTATCCTGTGGCAGGTTGGGCTAAATGACCTTCCAGATCTCCACAAAATTCTGGGATTTTATAGCATTTCAATTAGTATTAGCCTTATCAGAAAGAAAATACAACTAATTTAGCATTAAAAAAAGCATCTCTTACATTTTCTAGTTTGGGAACTTCATCTTGGAAGTGCCATTATCATTAGCCCCAAAGGGCTCATCTAGAAGCAGAGATACCCAACAGAAGGTCATCTGTTCTCTTCTTGAAGATGTCCAGCTAACTCCACATTGGTTCATTCTCTTTGGCTTTAATCTATTTGTCTTATTGTAACTCCACTCCCAACTCCCCAAACTCTCCAATTCCATGCTCTTGATTCTTCCTTCTGGGACCAAATGGCCCAAGGCATTCCCCTTCCACACTCTATAAGACATTCATCATATTCTGCTCTCCTTGAGCCCTTGTTCTTTCTTATTCCAGGCAAGAGTCCCTCTCCCACAGTTCCTTCTTCTGTTTCTCCTATGGCATGATCTTAAAGTCCAGAATCCATCTCTGGACACTTCTTCTAAACTGACCAATGAGGCTGACCACCAGGGGACAAATCCTTCCTCACAGCAACTCCTGAAGACCATCTGCTAACTTTAGGAGGGATTGCAGTCTTCACCAGCCACATCAAAGTCTCAGATCTTTTGAGAATTAAAGGATATATATTAATATACTTATTTTACAAATGAATAAGCTGAGGCACAGAAGGTTTAAAGTGACATATCAAGGTCATAAAATGTTAGAATGGCTCTTTTTATGAGTAGGGTTCTTTTTTTTTTT
>JAJPUD010016642.1:0-23851 GCA_023553655.1 Myrmecobius fasciatus
GATCAATTCTGATGGACATGGCTCTCTTCAACAATGAAATGTTTCAAACCACCTCCAATTGTTCACTGAAGAAAGCCATATACACCCAGAGAGAGGGATGTGAAATGTGGACCACAACATAACATTCTCATACTCCTTGATTGATGTTTGCTTACATTGTGTTTCCTTTATCTGATATATCGTTTGTGTAGACAAGATTTTTCTTGCACAACAATGACAAGTTTGGAAATATGTATACATATATTCGATTTACCAATATTTTAACATAATTAACATGTAGTGGATATCCTGCCATCTAGGGGAGGGGAGGGGAGTTGGGGGAAAATTTGTAACGGAAAGCTATGTAAGGGTTATTGTTGAAGAATTACCCACACATATGTTATGCAAATAAAATAAAAAAAATAAAATTAAAAAAAAAAGATCAATGCTGGGGAACTACCCATACATATGTTATGCAAATAAAAAGCCTTAATTTAAAAAAAAAGATGAGATCAAAATAAGTACATGAATTAGTCATAAATTGTGATACTCTAAGCAAATCAGTATTAATGGTTTATTTGTCATATTTATGGAGAAGGAAAGAATTTGTGATCAAATGAGATATAAAGCATTACAAAAAGTAAAATGAATACTTTTGAAAATATCAAATTAGAAAGATTCTACATAAACAAAACCAGTGCAACCATGATTAGAAGGAAAGCAGAAAACTGGAGAACAATCTTTGCAAAGCCTCATTTTTTAAATGTATAGGGAACTGAGTCAAAACAAGTCTCTCTCTAATTGATATGAACAGTCAGGTTTCAGATGAAGAAATCAAAGATATCAATGCTCACATTAAAAAATGCTCTAAATCATTATTGATTAGAGAAATTCAAATTAAAACAACTCTAAAGAATCATCTCACACCTATCATATTGGCTAACATTATAGAAAAGAAAAGTGATAAATGTTGGAGAAGATGTGGGAAAATTGGGAAATTAATGTATTGTTGGTAGAGTTGTAAATGGAGTCAATTACCAAAAGGTAATCAAATTGTGCATTCCCTTTGATTCAGCAATACCATTATTAGATGTGTATCCCAAAGTGATCATAAAAAAGGGGAAAGGACCTACACATACAAAAATAATTACAGCAGGTCTTTTTGTGTTGGCAAAAAACTTTTGTCAACACAAAAATTGAAATTGAAATGAATAGTCAGGAATTAGAGAATGGCTGAACAAATTGTGGCATATGAATGTAATAAAATACTATTGTGATATAAGAAATAATGAGCAGGTGGATTTTCTAAAAACCTGGAAAAACTTACATGAAATGATACTGAGTGAAGTGAGCAGAACCAGGGGGAAAAAATTTATATAGTAGCAGCAAGATAGTATGTTAGATAGTCAAATGTGTAAGCAAGTAAGGAGAAAAATGTAACAATGCTAATCAATGCAATGGTTCACAACAATTCTAATGGATTCATAATAAAAAATACTATCCACTTCCAGATAATTGACAAACTCTTAGGACAGATGGAATTGTATTGTTTTCTCTTTCTTTTTCTTGATTTTTTTTCTGAATATGGCAAAGCAGAAATTTGTTTTGCATTACCTTATATTTGTAATGACTTTCCTATTCCTTGCCTTCTCAATGGATTTATGAGGGAAAAAACTTGGAAAATAAAATCAAATCAAATTTTAAAGAAGGCATTACATGAAACAGAGATTATCAAGGAAAATGATGAAAATAGAGATGAAGGAAAAATAACACTTTCAGATCACAAACTATATTATAAAGCAGCAGTCATCAAATACATTAGCTAAGATTGATTAAAACATAGAAAGAACAATCCAGCAGACTATGTAAGGGAGAATCAGTAAAAATATGACTCAATAATACTGATTTTTTTGGTAAAGTGAAAAATTTTCTACTTTCCTAGAAAAATTTCTTGGAAAAAAAATTTTTCTTTGATAAAAAAAAAAAAAAAACCCAAACTGGAAAAACTGGAAAGTAGTCTGGCAAATATTAGACTTAGACCAACACTTAATATAATCTTTATAAACCAACTTAAATGGAAAGATATTTACAGAAATATAAATTGTCTAGATTAGAAGGGGAAATAGAATATCTAAATAATTTATTTAGAAAAAGAAATGAGGGGCAGCTAGGTGGCGCAGTGGATAGAGCACCAGCCCTGAAGTCAGCAGGACCTGGGTTCAAATCTGGTCTCAGACACTTAACATTCCCTAGCTGTGTGACCCTGGGCAAGTCACTTAATCTCAATTGCCTCAGCAAAAAGCAAAAAAAAAAAAAAAAAAAGAAATGGAAAATTCCATAAGTGAGCTAAGAAAAGAAGCAACAAAACCAAATAGATTTACAAATGAATTATATCAGATATTTATAGCTTAATTAATTTTAACATAAAATTAATTATTTTGAATAACAGACAAAAAATATCCCAAACTTATTTTATGAAGCAGATATAACACTGATATGGAAACCAGGAAGAGTAAAAACAAGGAAAGAAAATTTTAGGCCATTTTTTTTTTTTAGTATATTCACGAATAAAATTGGTTTAGCATAGACAGGATTTTGCCTGAGCTCTTCCTAGCTTCCCTCAGAATCAATACTAGGTCAAGCTTCTGAATGCATTTTGGAGTGACAGAACCTACAAATATTTAGAATGTGATTATTTTTCAGCATAACATATCTTGGAAGGACTTCAGGAAAGGTCTGTCTCAATTGGACAGGGGGCAGTGCAGCCAGTGTGGGCATAAGATGGAGAGGACTATTTTAGAAAATCTAGTGAGAGGCTCTTAGCCAAAATACAATAACATTGGTTACTCCATCCTGGTTCAGAAAGTCAGTGGATTAGCAAACTAGCTGTGAGACCTCCAACACAACTACAGAAGGCAAATAGTGAGCCACAAATCCCAGCATACTGGGAGGGATTTATCTAGACCCACCTAGTACAGTGGGTGTGCAGCATCACCTGCCCCAGAATAGTCAGTGAGAAGTTCCTGTTGCCCACAGAGGAAGTTTGGGATAATTTCCCCTATGCCTTAGAAGTGGACTTCAACCTTTAAAAATAAGGGGAAAAAAATCTCTGATCATAAAGAGCTACTGTGGAGCCAGGGAAGAGCAGAACATAAACTCAGAAGAGCACACCAAATACAAAATGCTTCTAGGTAAAGTCTCAAAGAGGGACATGAACTGGCCTCAAGCTCAAAAACTGTTTTGGGAGAGTTCAAAAAGGATATTAAAAGAGTTAGAAGAAAGAGGGGGAAAAGAAATAGACTTTCATTGGAGAGTTTGGAAACAGAAATACAGAAATTGAAGAAAATAACTTAAAAAAAACAGATTTGGTGAAATGGAAAAAAACAACTTGAAAAATAAATTGATGAAATAGAAAAAAATCCAATGAATGAAACTCCTTTAAAAGTACAGTTGGTCAAATGCAAAAGTACATAAAAAGCTAATTGAAGAAAATAATAGACTAAAAATTAGAATTGGATAAATGGAAGTGAATGATTCAATGAGACATCAAGAATCAGTTAAACAAAATGAAAAGAAATAGAAGAAAATGTAAAATACTTCACTGGAAAAATATCTGACCTGGTAAATAAATCCAGGAGAGACAATATAAGAATTATTGGACTACCTGAAAACCACAATGAAAAAAAGCCTAGACAACATCTTTCAAGAAATCATCAAGGAAAATAGCCTTGTTATCCTAAAACCAGAGGGTAAAATAGTCATTGAAACAATACACCAATCATCTCCTGAAAGAATTCCCAAAATGAAAACTACAAGGAATATTGTAGCTAAATTCCAGAATTATAAAATCAAGGAGAAAATACTGCAAGCAGCCAAAAAAAGGAACAATTCAAAAATGGAGGAACTATAATTAGGATTACTTAGGACCTAGCAACTTCCATTTTAAAGAATTGAAGGGCCTGGAGTATGATATTCCAGAAGGCAAAGGAGCTTAGACTACAATCAAGAATCAATTTCTCAGAAAATATAAGCATTACCTATCAGGGGAAAAGTTGGATATTCAATGAAATAAGGAGTTTTTAATTGTTTTTGATGTAAAGACCAGAGCTGAATAGAAAATTTGATCTTCAAGACACAAGACTCAAGAGAAACAAAAAAGTAAAAAGAGAAGAAAGGCTAAAAAATCAATGCTTTTAAAGGCTAAAATGTTTACATCTCTATATAGGAAGATGACATATAATTCTTGAGAACTGTATTTGTCAAAACAGTTAGAAGAGATATACACTTAGAGAGTGTAGGTATGTTGACTTTAGTGTGATGATATAAAAAAGAAATTAGGGGTGGAAAAGGTAATTGTACTGGGAGAAGAAGAAAGCAGAGATAAAATGGAATAAATTACATCACGTGAAGAGGCACAAAAGAGGCACTATTACATGTGAGGGAAATAAGGTAGGGGAATGAACATTGTTTGAACCTTAATCTCATTGGATTTGGCCCAAAGAAAGAATATCATACATACTTAGTTTGGTGTAGAAATCTGTTTCACCCTACAGGGAAGTAGGAGGGAAAAGAGGAAAGGGGGAAAAGGAAGGGCAGAGGTAGAAGGGAAACGGGATAAGAAAGAGGGAACCTGAAAAAAAAGAGAGGGCAGATTGAGAGAGGTTGTGGTCAGAAGCAAAATACTGAAAGAGCAAAAGGAGAGAGAAAAGTATAACTTGGGGAAAATAGGATGACAGGAAATACAGAGTTAGTAATTTTAACTGTGAATGTGAATGGGATGAATCCTCCCATAAAACAAAAGCAGAGGGAAGACTAAATTAAAAGCCAGAATCCTACAATGTGTCATTTACAAGAAACCCAGTTGAAGCAGAGAGATATATACAGAGTAAAAGTAAAAGGCTGGCACAGAATCTGTCATGCATCAGCTGAAATAAAAAAAAAAAAATCACGGGTGGCAATCCTGATCTCAGGTCAAGCAAAAGCAAAGATGAATCTAATTAAAAGAGATAAGGAAGGAAACTCCATATTGCTAAAAGGGTATCACAGATAATGAAGTAATATCAATACTAAATATATATGCATCAACTGGTATAGCACCCACATTCCTAGAGAAGTTAAGTGACTTGCTAAAAGAAATAGACAGCAAAACTATACTAGTAGGGTAACCTCCCTCTAACAGAACTAGATAAATCTAACCACAAAATAAGCCAAAAAAGTAGTTAAGAAAGTGAATTGAATTTTAGAAAAGTTAGTTATGATAGACGTTTGGAAAAAATTGAATGGGGATAGAAAAGAATATACTTTTTTCTTAGCAGTACATGGCACCTACACAAAAATTCACCGCGTATTAGGACATAAAAATCTCACCACCAAAGGCAGAAATAATAAATGTATCCTTTTCAGATCATGATGCAGTAAAAATTACATGTAATAAAGGCCATGGAAAAATAGACAAGGGGCAGCTAGGTGGCATAGTAGATAGAGCACCAGCCCTGAAGTCAGGAGGACCCAGATTCAAATCTGGTCTCAGACACTTAACACTTTCTAGCTGTGTGACTCTGGGTAAGTCACTTAACCCCAATTGCCTCAGGAAAAAAAAAGACAAAAAATTCATTTGATACTAAATAGCCTAATCCTAAAGAGTGATTGGATGAAACAACAAACTAGAAACAATCAATAATTTCATCTAAGGAATGACAATAATGACACAAAATACCAAAACTTATGGGATGTAGCCCAAGCAATTCTTTGGATAAATTTTATATCTCTAGATGCTTACATGAATAAAATAGAGAAAGGGAACTTGATTTACATTTATTATATGGTTCTTGTGGTTACTTTTGGTAGTTGGTTGTGAATACTTAATTTACTTGGGTCTGGTGGATTCCTAACTTCACTTGATCTCTGATCTCCATGCCCTGCTCACTTCTGGGGTTATACTTTAAATTACAATATTCTCCAGTACCAATTTGTCAATTTGAAACCTACAAATGTGCACCATCAATAATTCTCATCCTACCATGTTTCAAACTAGGGTTGAACATCCTAGAAGAATTTTAAGCATTTGCCCAATAGTCTGTGTAGAGAATTGGCAATTTTTTGAGAAGATGATTAAGGGAAACATGAATGGCAAGCCATTAAACTCCACTATTTTAGTCTCACTCAGCCCAAACAAAGCAGTGTCATCAACCATAAATTGTTGATAGTCTCTGAATATCCTGATTTCTAAAATATGATCACTAGAAACTCAAGTTAGTGGGAATTTGCTTGGTCTTCTATTCAGGAGTTCTTTCATTTAGGTCCAGGGTTTCAAAGGTAGTCTTATATAGTTCTAACAAAAAAAAAAAAAAAAAGCTATTTTCAAGAGATCATTTCAAAGAAATATATTCAACACTGATCCAAGATTGAAAAACTTGTGAGTCCAAATAAAATTGACTTCTCCTACTTCCTGGCATTATCCCAGCCATGACAACTTTTTTTGTTGTTTTGTTGTTCCTCAACACTCCCCCACTCTTTGATACCCCACACCCTACCTTTTCCTACAGGGAAAAGTAATTATCATGGCTAATCTGATCCTGAGGAAATGTATGAGTCACATCCCAGCCCTTCATGGAATCCCAGAAGCTTTGCAGATCCTCCATCCTTATTATGATACTAATGAGCTTTACTGTGAGCCAAAGGGGGTTTTCCAACAATCAGTAAGTGGGTAAAACATGTACATCTGAAGGTAACTTATACTTTCTCAATACTTACATGGTAGATTAGACTATCCAAAAACTCTTTGAAATCTGTTATTTCCTTTGCACAGTAAATCTGTTCGAAATATGAGTCAATTAATCAAATGCCTCACCCCAAATAAAGTAACCAACATAACATTCCTTTTGTACCAATAAATCAATGGCCTTAAACTAGGCGTCAAAAGTTCTTAATCTGGAAGATATGAAAGTTACTAGATGAAATGAAATGAGGCTAGACAGGAAGTATACTATGAATGAGTAAAAAGACTCAGTTATATCCTATGGATGGTGGGACAGTCTAGAAGAGAAATAAGTCCAGCCAATTCAGGGGAAATCTCCTTCTCCTTGTACAGTGGTTTCCTTTCCTCTGAGGAGAAATTCCTGGGGAAAAGGAGGATGAGAGAGCAGACTATTTTTCTATCCTTCCTCCCTACCAGAGGATGTTTTTTAAACTCCAAAAAGTTAGAATATTTGGGAATTTCCATGAGCATCCTACTAGTGTCTCCAAAACAGCTGGTGTCAGTGTTTGCCTTGTGAGCCAAAGATAAAATGGACACAAAGAGTAAAGGAAGTTTTGGACATCTCTAAGGGACTCAGCAGAAAAGATCATCATGCCTATGGGGAACTTTGTGTCTTCTTGAAGGGGACAAAAGGGCTTTTAATAACAAGGCATTGCAGTATCCTTTTGCCACATGTGCTCCCTAAGCCTAAACCACATTTCCCCTGGAATTTGTATGTACTTTAATGAGAATGTCGCCTGAATTTCAGGGAATGTTTGTACCAAGTGTTCTTATTTAACTTTAATAAATACCTACTTCTAGAAGCTAATTAAATCTTGATGTCTAATTAATATCAACTGATAAAACAGATCAATGAGATCTCCTGACATATAGTATTAGAGGAATAAACCAGCTTCTATGTGCAACAAGATAGGATATTTTCTCTAATTCCCATGACCTCTCAAATTTGTCCAAAACAGAAATGTACCAAATATAAAGCAACTAGAATAATTTCCCATGGCCAAATAAAACAGAATCAAAAAGAAGGTGAAATAACATCTCTCACCTCAAACCCATAAACTGATGCTTACTGATGCTGAGCTCATTTTCTCACTTCCCACATAACTGGCAGCTAAGCTATGCTAGCAGATCCAAGGACACAACACAGATTTATAACAAATCCCCCAGATTTTAGTCTCCCCTTCTTTTTTTCTAGTGCCAGGGAGATTCTAGATCTAGGTCAAAAAGTCACTTGGGACAGAGACCTAGAATGGTGACCCACGAACTTTTCAGGGAAGCCAAGATGCTTTCAGATCCAATACCCAAAGAAACCAAAATCAGAATAGAAAGCATCAGAAAATAAGTGATAGGGAAAGTAAGAATAAAAAAAATAGGAGATTTAAATTACCCAAGATTTCAGGAGGAAGAAAACTCAAAGATCTTAAACATAAATATATAAACAAGAGCAAAAACAATAAAAAATAAGTGCATGTATCTACAAAAAAAAAAAAAACCCAACCCTGCAAAACAAAGGAAAATGATTCAGTTCTTAATGAAATAGAGACTCTCTGGAATATGAGAAAAATATGCAATCACAATGTGCTATTCTTCATTGTTTCAAAGAGAAATAAGGATTAAGAAAGCAGAATTTATGTTCTCTGCAGAAAATGGAATGACAGAATATAAAAATTGTAATTTGTGATGGCAAATCTCATTAAAGAAACAAAAGAGAACTATAAATTAAGGATAAAGAAATGTAGGACAATCTAGAAGAGAAAAATACTATTAAAGAGAAGAAAAAATATTATTAAATGAAAATATGCTTACATTATAAGTAAAATATACTAGTCTTGAAGACAGAATTTGTAGAGACAAGCTGAGGATTATAAGTCTCCCAGAAGATCAGAAAAGAGGGAAAAACATTAGCAAATGAAGAAAATAATTGAAGATAACTTCTCAAATTCTAAACAAAGAAAATGAAATTTCAATTGAAAAAACTCATACATATACCCCAGGGGAAAAATAAGCAACAAGACTGACAAGCAGAAGACTGTTCTTCAGAAATAAGTTCTGCCAGCAATAAAGTAAAAGATCTTCAAATATAATGGTAAGAACATTTGACTTATGTAAGACTATTCTGCATAGAAGGAAATGAAATGATGTGTTCTGAAAAATGATGGAGCTCTGAAAGTAGTTGAGGGTAATCTACTTGGCAAATCTGAGTTTAAGTACACATGAAAAAAAGATGTGTTAAATGATAAGGAAATTTTAAACATTTCTTGGAAAGAAAGTGGAATTGCTAGTTTTACAAACATATATTGAAAAAACATAAAAAGAGAGAATGAATCAACTGAACATGTAATATGCATGAAAATAATTTGAAAAACCAAAGAAATTTAAAATAAGTATAAAGGAGGAGATATAAAAAATTCAATGGGAAACAGACAAATTGGAAAATAAACCATAGAATGGTAAATAAAAAGCTTGCTCTTTGAAAGATTAATGAGATGGATAAATCCTTAGTTAATATGATTAAAAAGAGCACAGAAATAAAATCAATAAAATAGCAAATGAGCAAAGTAAAATCACAGCAAAACTAAAAGAAATAAAAATAATAATATGACCATATTACACTTTTATATACTATCAAAACTAAGAACTGAAAAGAAATAGAGGAACACCTTCAAAAACATTAAATACTCAAATTATCAGAAGAGATCTTAAATAAACAAATCTCAGAAAAGAAAAAAGATCTAGCTGTAAAAGCTGTACCAAAGAAAAACTTCCTGGTCCCTATAGATTCACAGAAGAATTCTATCAATTTTTAAAAGAACAATTATTCCAACAGTTCACAAATTCTCAAAAATTGAAGGGAAAAAAACCACACTACCAGAATTCTTTGAGATAAAAAATAACACTAATACCCAAACCAGTAAAACATTGAAAAAAATCTATAATCCAATAATAAAAACATCATTCATTATGATCAAATGGGATTTTTGTCAGGGATGCAAGGTTAATTCAAGATTAGGAAAATACTCAAAATAATTAATTACATTAAAAATCTGAAAATATCAAACTTAACAATGCCTCTAGTTTATATTGTATGGGTTTCTACTATATTGATTCTCTAATGCAACTGATTTTATGCTGTATTGAATTTATAATTGAGTCTGCATCTGCCTCAAACAATCTTGTTATATCCTTGAGTTGAGCTCAGGAATTTTGCTATTGCTTTTAGCATTTTAGAATTTTGCCATTGCTTTAATTTAAAGACATCATTAAAAAAATCACTGCTATCTTCCATACCTTATCTTTAAGGGCATACAAGCTGATCTCACATATTTCCACAAAGTAGATTGTATGTCTTTGCACGGTTAAGGAGATCCTAATCTCCCCAACAAATCCTTCTAGGAGCCAGGACATCTGATATTTCTGGTGCCCTAATAGTGTCTTCAGGGTGAATAAATCAATCAAGTATTCCTTAATGACAGAAAGTAGTGGTTACTAACACCCTGAGTACTGGCCCCACTTTCTTTGATGTAACCAATCATGTTGTCCCCACCCCCATGATGCTGCCTACCTTGTAACAAATTGCTTTGTCTTCCCAACCTAACCTACTCTGTACTCCCTAAAACTATGTGAACATCTACCTTGGAGTCTTTAGTTATTAAGATGCCATATACCCAACTTATCAGTTATTGCTAGCATCATTAACAAATTTATCATTCTTAGACCATTGTCTCTCAGTTTATCTTAATATTCTAATGTAAGAAACCAAAACATCTAAAACTACAGGATCATTTTCAATAGATTTAGAAAAAAGTCTTTGACCAAATACAATATTCTTTTGTGCTTAAAAAGAAACCTATAGAATAAAAGCATTAAAGTATTTTTAAATAGTATTTTATTTTTACAAGTACATGTAAAAAAGTCTTCAACATTCACCTTTCCAAAACTTTGTGTTCCAGATTTTTTTCCCTTTCTTCCCTCCTTCCCCCTCTCTAAGACATCAAGAAATCTCATATCAGAAATCTGTTTTTTCTAAATATATTTCCATAACCCTCATGCTGTACAAGAAGAATCAGATCAAAAAGGGGAAAAGACATGAGAAAGAAAAACAAAGAAACAACAACAAAAAGGTGAAAATACCAAACTTTGATTCACATTCAATCTCCACAGTTCTCTCTCTGTGGATGCGGATATCACTTTCAATCACAAGTCTATTGAATTTGCCTGGAATCTCTTCATTGTTGAAAAGAGCCAAATTCATTACAGTTAACCAAAAGCATTAAAAAAATTCATAAAAGGCATCTATCTAAAATCAAAAGTATCATATGCAATAGAGATACACTCAAATCTTTTCTTTTTGTATTTTATTTGCAAAACATATGTATGGGTAATTCTTCAACATTAACCCTTACATAGCTTTCTGTTACAGATTTTTTTCCCCCCAACTCCCCACCCCTCCCCTAGATGGTAGGATATACACAACATGTTAATTATGTTAAAATACTTGGCAAATCGAATATATGTATACATATTTCCCAACTTATCATTGTTGTGCAAGAAAAATCGTATCTACACAAAAGACATATCAAATAAAAGAAACACAATGTAAGCAAACATCAATCAAGAGTATGAGAATGTTATGTTGTGGTCCACATTTCACATTCCTCTCTCTGGGTGTATATGGCTTTCTTCAGTAAACAATTGGAAGTGGTTTGAAACATTTCATTGTTGAAGAGAACCATGTCCATCAGAATTGATCATCATATAGTATTGTTGTTGCCGTGTATAATGATCTCCTGGTTCTGCTCATTTCACTTAGCATCAGTTCATGCAAGTCTCTCCAGGCCTCTCTGAAGTCGTCCTGCTGGTCATTTCTTACAGAACAATAATATTCCATAATATTCATATACCATAATTTATTCAGACATTCTCCAATTGAAGAGCATCCATTCAGTTTCCAGTTTCTAGCCACTACAAAAAGGGCTGCCACAAACATTCTTGCACATGTGGGGCCCTTTCCTTCCTTTATGATTTCTTTGGGATATAAGCCCAATAGAAATGCTGCTGGGTCAAAGGGTATGGACAGTTTGATAACTTTTTGAGCATAGCTCCAAATTGCTCTCCAGAATGGCTGTATCTGTTCACAGCTCCACCAACAATGCATCAGTGTTCCAGCCTTCCCACATCCCCTCCAACCTTCATCATTAACTTTTCCTGTCATTTTAGCCAATCTGACAAGTGTATAGTGGTACCTCAGGGTTGTCTTAATTTGCATTTCTCTGATCAATAGTGATTTGGAGCACCTTTTCATATGACTACAAATAGTTTTAATTTCATCCTCTGAAAACTGTCTGTTGATATCCTTTGACCATTTATCAATTGGAGAATGGCTTGAATTTTTATAAATATGAGACAATTCTCTATATATTTTAGAGATGAGACCTTTATCAGAACCCTTAAATGTAAAGATGATTTCCCAATTTATTGCTTCTCTCCTAATCTTGACTGCATTGGTTTTGTTTGTACAAAAACTTTTTAACTTAATACAGTCAAAGTTATCTATCTGGTTTTCAATTAAGAGTTCCAGTTCTTCTTTGGACATAAATTTATTCCATCTCCATAGGTCTGAGAGGTAAACTATATTACATTCCTCTAATTTACTTATAGTATCACTCTTTATATCCAGATCATGAACCCATTTAGATCTTATCTTGGTATGTGGTGTTAGATGTGGGTCCAGCCCTAATTTCTTCCACACTAGTTTCCAATTTTCCCAGCAGTTTTTGTCAAATAGTGAGTACTTATCCCAGAAGCTGGGGTCTTTGGGTTTATCAAAGATTAAATTGCTGTAGTTATTGCTTAGTTTGTATTGTGATTCTATCCTATTCCACTGATCGACTACTCTATTTCTTAGCCAGTACCAAATGGGTTTTGATGACCGCTGCTTTGTAATATAGTTTTAGATCTGGTACAGCAAGTCCACCATCGTCAGCCTTTTTTTTTCATTAATCCCCTTGAAATTCTTGACCTTTTGTTTTTCCAAATGAACTTTGCTACTATTTTTTCTAGATCTGTAAGATAATTTCTTGGGAGTTTGATTGGTATGGCACTAAATAAGTAAATTAGTTTGGGTAGTATTGTCATTTTTATTATATTCACTCGTCCTACCCATGAGCATTTTAAGTTTTTCCAATTGACTAGGTCTGATTTGATTTGTGTGGAAAGTGTTTTGTAGTTTAAGTTCATATAGTTCCTGACTATCCCTTGGCAGATAAATTCCCAAATATTTTATACTATCAAGTTATTTTGAATGGAATTTCTTTTTGTATCTCTTGCTGCTGAACTTTATTGGTAATATATAAAAATGCTGATGATTTATGTGGATTTATTTTGTATCCTGCAACTTTGCTAAAGTTGTGAATTGTTTCTAGTAGTTTTTTAGTTGAGTCTTTAGGGTTCTCTAAGTATATCATCATGTCATCTGCAAAGAGTGATAATTGGTTTCCTCATTACCTACTCTAATTCCTTTAATCTCTTTTTCTTCTCTTACTGCAAAAGCTAACATTTCTAATACAATATTAAATAATAATGGTGACAGTGGGCAGCCTTGTTTCACTCCTTCAAATCTTTTCTAATAATGTGGAAATAAAGGAAGAATGTGCATTCTTCCCCTTCTATTTGATATAGTTCTGGAATGCTAGCAATAACAATAAAACTGTAGTAAGAAATTTTAAAAAGATAGGTAAAGACACTATAAAACTCTTTTTGTTTGCTCACAATTCAAAAACCATGAACATGTCATGTGTTTTCAGGTAGATAATGAAATAGTACAGAGACCAAAGGATCACAGAAGTAGGGCTGAATAGCTAATTCTAATGCTTCATAGACTCTCTGAGGCATCTCCATTATCCACTTGATATTGTAACAAATATCCCAGCAACTGGTAAGTGGCTAGAACCCAAGGCTTAATGGAAGTAAGATCAGATCTAAACACACAAAACAAAACAAAACAAAAAACAGATTTTTGGGAAAGAGAATTTTGTTGAACATTCTACCTTGTATTCTGATACCATATTTCTTCAATGTCCCCTTTGCCATCCAAAACAGTGTCATTTTGATCTCAAAGGTATCATTTTTCAAAGACTCTATGATCTCTTCAATGTGTATATTCCTTCCAGCCCTGCATTTTGGAATTTGTATTCTTTTCCATTCTCTACAATTTTTATTCATGTCTTCCTAGAGATGTTCCCCTGACATGTTGGGAGATGTTGTTTAGGTCTCTTGGCTATGAATGGAGATCACCTTTGTCCTGTTTCTTCTGCTTTGTCTTCAACATATGAATAGTTTGTCTCTTTTCCCAATTATATTCCTCTCTCCCTGTATCCTTTGTGCCATTTTTCTTATGTGATTCTTTATATAAAAGTAGATCTTTCTCTCATTTCTCCAGTTTGTCCCAGATCTAGGCAATCTGATATGTAAGAAATACCCAGAACTGAAAGCTATAGGAATGTTATTGTGCTGAATGGAGCTATCTAAAAACATATGGACCAATTGGAAAAGACAAAGACAAAAATGAAAGAGTGTTTGCTCTCAACAAACTTACATTCTCCTGGTGGAAATGGCATGCATAGCTAAGAAAATACAAAACATATTAAAAGTAATTTTTAAAGTGGAGGAAAATACAGACTTCCTTGTGCATACTTTTTTTCATTTTTTATTTTCTTATATGCCATTTCCACTTTCATATGGAGAACATCAGAAACTGATGTTAAAAAGTCCATTTTCATTTCTTTGTTTTTTCATTTTTCCAATTTTTGAATAATAAATGCTTGTTGGATTAGATTCCCTAAATGATTATTTGCTGTTTGATGAAGTGTCACTGCTCATAATATTCCATCATCCTTCCTTGAAAGACTTCATAAATGAATTTATAATCTAAATCTGTGTTACCTTGGATTTAGCAAGATCATATGTTTGCTGGCTGAGATAAGTTTCTAGGTTCTTTTGGTTTCTTCTTTGTGAAGACTGATTTATATCTTTAAACTTCCTTAGGAAATAATGATTGTCTGACCTTGGCAAGTACAGGAATTCCTGTGGTAAGAGTAAAGGTGGTTTGGAATCCATGTATAAAGTTGATCTATTCAATTCTAAATGATTTCTAGGACAGGAAACTCCATCATAGAATATCATCTAGCCAATTGTGGAAGTTCTGAAGACAGATTCAGGGGGCAAGAGGACAAAAGAAGAAAAACAATAGACAAGTTTTAGAGCTAAATGTTATTGCTATAAGACAGCTATGTGTCACAGTGGATAGAACCAGGTCAGGAGTCAAGAACTGAGTTCAAATCTAGCCTCAGACACTTACTAGCCATGGGATTCTGGGCAAAGCTCTTAATATTTTTGTCTCAGTTTCTTCTGTGAAATGAAATAAATAAGAAAATGGCAAACTATTCCAGTATCTTTGTCAAAAAATAAATTCCAGTTAGGGTCATAAAGAGTCATACCTGATTGAACTGACTAAATGATAATGATATTATTGCCACAGACCCATTTCCTTAGGGGTCAGCTTTCAAGACATCCTTTTCAGGTTCTATAACAAGTTTGGACTGAAGTAAATATGAAGGTGAGACACAAGAGACAAATTTCACAAGAGACGTTAATTAGGTTCTAGAGTATGAATTCAAAAGCAAAAGAGAATGGGATCACAGAGAATCTGGCTAGTTCCTGATCTTTCAGAGTCAAAAAAATTGGCCCAGCCCCAGCCCAGCCTGATCCAAATGCCTGAAAATCCAGTTAACACAGCAGCTGACAGACCTCTAAGATAATACAGAAGTAGATCTGCCTTTACTCAGCTGCAGTTTTTCTGCCCAAAACACTTAGTTTCCTGAATTTTTCCAGTAGGATTGTCTGACAAGATTAATGTGATTACAAACAAAATTTTAAATTATCTTATCAGTTGCTGTATCAATAATTGAGTGATTTTTCTTTTTTGGAGTGTATTTTGACAGTATAATGAGAAAAGGAGGGAAAAGAATGACCCATCTGATAGAGTATTCCAGTAGCCTGGGGAATGACCAACAGTGTTGTTGTTCCTCTCTTTCAGCAAATAAACATAATCAAGCAAATAAATCTATATCTCATCATATTAAAAAAAATTTATGTCATTCTACACATTAATTCAATTATATGAAAATACTGCTGTCATTTACTTGAGAAAGCAAGTCATATCACTAGCTAGAGCCTGCAGAATTTACTGAGAGACCAGAACTTAGCTGAAGTGATAAAATGGTTATTGATAAGAGAAATTCTGGCTCAGTTTTATTACCTCTATCCACTTTAAAAGAGCATGTCAAATAACTAACTCTGGGCTTCTAGTTAATTTGTAAATTCCAGCTTTTCTTCTAGTGTTTACTAATTTATAATTTTACCTAATGTCATTTTCCCCTTTCTGCTAGATATTCTTTGATATATGAATCTTTAACTTCCCCTTTTGCCCTCTATAAAATTTCATTATAATTCTCCTGGTGATAAACCAGGATCTATGTAGTATTACTGAAAATGAGGCTGGTACCCATTAGTTTTTGTATGTTGTACTAAGCAAATCATAAACAGATTATTAAAATGCTTCTGCATGTTCAAAAGTATGATTAACAGTCATAGCTATCAAAGAATAGCTGGACAATTTTTATGTCGTTTCTACCACCCCTTTGTTAGGAGATGGGTAGCATATTTCATTATCAGTTCTCAGGAGTCTTCTGGTCATTGCATTGATCAGAGTTCTTGTCTTTTTGTTTTTCTTTAAAATATTATTGCTAATCCTATATTTATGTTCTTATTTGTATATGGAAATGAAGCTTGTCAATAAAGTTTCACATTCATTAAAAAAATAAAATGCCATTGCTAATTTATAAACTCTTCTGCTTACTTCACTCTGTTTCTCAGAAATTGTACTATTCATCATTTCTTTTGGCATAAAAATGTTCCATTACATTTATGTCATAATTTAAGTATTCCCCAATTGATAGACACCTACTAAATTCCCAGGTTTTTGCATTACAAAAAGAACTGCTATAAATGTTTTGTTACATATAGGTCATTTTTATTTTTTTGATTTCTTTGGTGCATTACAATAACATTTCTTTATACTTGTCATGTTATTGTTAATTAAGCTTCTCTTGTTAGTTGTTATATGTTCAATGAATATTTCATTCTAATTCAAAATGATGTACAAGACTAGCCTGAAATGTGTTGGTCCAGATAACCATGTAACTTGTCATTTGCTTCCCCAGAGCCTCAATTTCCTAATTTGTAAAATGAGTGTTATACTAGATGACAAACAAAATCTCTTCATTCAACTTTAAATCTTATTCTTTTTTCTTTCAATTTTAATTAATTTTATGTTTTTAAAACAGTATTTTAGTTTTCTTATCATATGAAAAATTAATTTTCAACATTTATATTTTATAAGATTTTGAGTTTCAAATTTTTCTCCCTCCCCTTTTCCCATCCTCCTCCCTTCAAGATGGCAAGCTATTTGATATAGATTATACATGTACAATCATTTCAAACATATCTCCACATTAGTCATGTTGTGAAAGAAGAATCAGAACAAAAGAGAAAAAATAAGAAAAAAATTAAAAGATGAAAACAATTTGCTCTATTCTGCATTCAAACTCATTAATTCTTTCTCAGGATGTGAATAGTATTTTTTATCCTGAGTCTTTTAGACTCAGTTGTCCAAATGGTCTTGGAACATTCTATTATTGAGAAGAGCTAGGTCAATCAGAGCTGATCATCACACAGTGTTGTTATTACTATGTACAATGTTCCCCTGGTTCTACTCATATAGCTCAACATGAGTTCATGCAAGTCTTTCCAAGTTTTTCTGAAATCCATCAGCTCATCATTTCTTACAGCACAATAGTATTCAATGACATTCATATAGCACATATATAGCACACATATAGCACAACTTGTTCAGTCATTCCCCAACTGAGAGCATTCCCTCAATTTTCAGTTCTTTTGCCACTACAAAAAAGAGATGCTATAAGTATTACTTTGTACATGTAGGTCCTTTTTCCTTTTTATCATCTCCTTGAGATACTCTATAGTAAGATCGCTGGATCAAAAAAAAATGGTAGGGGCAGCTAGGTGGTGCAGTGGTTAGAGTACCAGCCCTGAAGTCAGGAGGAGCTGAGTTCAAATCTGGTCTCAGACACTTAATATTCCCTAACTGTGTGACCCTGGGCAAGTCACTTAACCTCAATTGCCTAAGCAAAAAAAAAAAAAAAAAAAAAAGGTATTCATGGTTTGATGACCCTTTAGGCATAGTTACAAATTGTTCCCCAGAATGATTGGATTAATTCACAACTCCACCAACAATGCCTTAGTGTTCCAATTTTTCCACATTTTCTCCAACATTGATCACTTTTCTTTTCTATCATGTTAGCCAGTGTGGTGGGTATGAGATTGTATGTCAAAATTGTTTTAATTTACATTTCTCTCATCAACAATAATTTAGAGCATTTTTAATGTGAATATTGTTAGCTTTGATTTCTTCATCTGAAAACTACCTGTTCATATCAATGGGGAATGACTTGTATTCTAATAAATTTGATTCAGTTCTCTATTGTAGAGTCTTGATTGGTAAAAAGCCATACCAAAGAGGGTAAAATCCATAACAAGGTAAAAGCCATTGTAAGGACACTGTGTCCAGCAAATAACCATGTATTTGTTTGGTAACTTACTCAAACTGATGAGTACAATAGCGTCTAAACATCTAACCACCTGCACTGGTCTTGCACCTGGATTCTAGAACCCAACCCAATACTCAGCAGTAAATCAAAACACTAGATAAACTGGACTAATGTATGCATAATATTCTACCATTTCTACTCCCTTTGTCTGATTTCTATGATTACTATAGGACTTTTGGAGACTTATTTTTGCAGGGGATTGAATAATCTAACCTCCACCCCAAACTAAATGGTGGGGATCAAAGATATATTGCCCCTATCAAACTATTTCCAGCTCACTCAACCAACCATTTGGAATAAATGTACATGCCACATATTTGCATAACCAACCATCTACAATAATAAGAGTGTGCCTTTATTGGAGGTGATGGAGATTCAGAGTTTCTTTGGCTGGAAAACTATGGATTCTTCACCTGTATATCTATATCTATCCATGTATATATTTATATGTCTATATGTCTCTGTGTGTGTGTGTATGAGAAATGAGGCCTTTATCAGACACTTACTGTAAAAATTATTTCTCACTTTTCTGCTTTTCTTTTAATCTTGGTTATATTGGTTTTGTTTGTGCAAACCTTTTTAATTTAATGTAATCAAAATTATCCATTTTGTATTTCATAATATTCTCTATCTCATTTGGTCACAATTTTTTCTCTTCTCCATACATCTGACAGGAAAACTATTTCTTGTTCTCCTAATTTGCTTATAGTATCACCCTTTATGTCTAAATCATCTACTCATTTTGATCTTATCTTGCTATACAGTGTGATGTTAGTCTATGCCTAGTTTAAATCTGATGCTTTTGTATACAGGTCCTCTCAAATAGCAGTTTCCCATAGAGGTGTGCCTGGTCAGCAGGATATATTGACTTGAAGGGCAGTGGTTGAATCTGTCAAGCCTGAGGATCTTTAATTACTTGTGTGCTTAGCTTTTATACAGTCATTTGAGCTATAGACTAAGGAAATATCAAGGATCGTTTCATTATTTTTTAGTCAAAAAGTATCCTGTATGGCAAGAATCTGTCAGGATATTTGCTCCTTGGTTCTAAGTTATATGTAGATAAGAACAAAGACAACATTTCAAGCTGTGCAGCTGGGCCTGTGTGATTTCCAATATTAATAGTAAATTTTACCCAACTCTTGTTGTTAAAATCCTAAAAGTTTTCTAGCTCTTGAACCTCTACCAATCTCTTTCCAGGTCACTCAAAAAGCCACTTGGAACAAATGGATATGGCATATATTTGCATAACCAATCATTTACAACACAATTTTTAAATTTCTAAAAATCATTTACTTAAGAATAAGGCAAAATGAATTATAACATCATTGATGCTTATTGATTCATACAAAACAGTTTGTATTAGAGAAAATGGACACACTTATGGGAAAGACACAAGGAAGCACATGAGGAAGGAAACTCCTTATGTTTAGGAAAATTTACAAATTTGAACTTCAGGATTTCAAGCCATTGGACAATTCAGGAACATCTGTACCATATGAAACTGCTTCTCTACTTGTCTATTGTTTCTTACCACTCTTCACCTTGGCAAATTCTCTCCTACTAAGAATCATCCTTCAGAGGACTTTTAAAGATGTGAATAGCAGCTCCCTTTAAGCCAGAGCACTTCAAAGGCTATCTCTGGGCTATGAAGATCAGCTCAACTAGTTATTTGCTCACCTGAATGTTGTATTCTCCAATCAGAAAAGAACTTCCAGTATCACAGCCTAGGTTGACTCCATGCCAGGCAAAATGAGCCTAGTCAACCCAACAAAATACAAAGCAGTTACCTCCCTCAGCTTCCCCTACTGGAGTAAAGACCAACAAACTTTTTTAAAGGCTTTATCTCTTTCCAACTTCAAGAGATACTGAAAGACAAATAGCTGTCACTGAAACTCTTGGCCAATTGAATTAATTTAATTCATTAATTAAATTAATTAATAAATTTAATTCTCTCTCCAAACAGGAATTACTTAGCTGAAGCCTTCTGTTAATTCACTGAATCTAATAATCACTGTTCTGACAAAGGAACTTTTTGTCAGAAAAATAACTCTTTATGTCTTCTCCTGGAGTTCCTGTCTGTTTTTTTTTTTCTCACTCAGGTTCCTATATTCAACTAAATGAGGGCTCCTTGACTCTCAGTGACGAACCTTTCACTTTAAAGATTACAGCTCTACAAATTTCCCCTGCCAAATGGATTATGCTTTAAAAAATACCCCAGTCTCCAAAAGTTTTTGATTCCTCTCAAAACATCACTTGTTTGTACGTAGGCAGGGCATCATTCTAAATCATCCACAAGGTGATTTGAGTCTCTATAATTATATCATAGAGAAGGCAGCACCTTCCCTTAGCCTCAGAAAGCAGAATTGAGGAAATAATTCATTCCAGGAATCGTGGATGGCTTGTGTAAAAATTCAGGCCCTTTTCCTGAAGTCTAAACAGTAGACTCTCAGGCAGTGGTATAGCGCCTCACTGTACTCATGTGATATAGCAAGTTATTACCTTATCAGTTTCAATTTCCTGTCCTAGAATCCTTATGGAATACTTTGGAGAGGGACCCTACTTACACATTATATGTATCCTTGCATCAATTAATTAACAAGTAATGTCTTACCACATGCTTAGCTCCCCATGACCATGAATCACTTATGGGAAATGAGGAAACATGAAACAATCCTACCTTTCAGGAGCTCACAGTCTAGTTGTAGAGGTAATAAAAGCAATATTTACTAGTTATTAATGTACCTCCCTTCTCCTTTTCCTTTCTTGTGGATGTGGCTAGTTTTTCTTAAAAGAGAACAAAATTGTTCCCAGGAGGTGATTGGTCTCAGGGAGCCAAGGCTCATTTTGTTCCTCCTTTGAAGCAAATTCCTGGTAGAATTTGACCATAACACCATGGATTCCTGAAAGCATAGGAAGTCCACCAGGATGAGATCAGGGTCTTTCAGGCTTTGTGGACATCCAAAGAACATCTTGCCCTTCTGACCAGAGCTTTTCCATATGGAAATGTTGGAGCCCTACTCACAAATTAGATGTATCATTGCATCAATTAATTAACAAGCAATGTCTTATCATATGTGACCATGAATTACTATGGGGAAAAGGAAACATGAAACAGTCCTACCTTTGAGTAGCTCACAATCTAGTTGTAGAGACTAGAAAACCAATATCTACAGGTTCTTAATATATCTTCCTTCTTTTCCCTTCATGTGTTTATGGTTAATTTTCCTAAAAACAAAAACAAAAAATCCCAAAGCTGTCCCCAGGACTTGCTCCTGGGCTCTTGGAGAGCCAAGTCTCAAGTTGTTTTTGTCTTGTTATAAATTCCTGATAACTTTTGGCCACATCAACATGACTTTCTAAAAGTAAAAAAAAAAAAAAAAAAAAAAAAAAGTGTCCACCAGGGTAAGATCAGGACCTTTCAGACTTTGTGGATGGATATCCAAAGTCCATGTGAGTCACCTATCTTGTATTGTTGATCAGAATGTTTCCATATAGAGAGATGGAGCCCATCTGCCTAAACTAAGTTATGGGGTATCCTTGTTGAATATCCTTTTTTTGTGTTAATGTTGAAGTTCAGAAGGGAGACCTTAAAAGGTTGGGGTCACAGACCGGTGTTGAGCAGTATCTCAAAAGAATTTGCCAGCTTAAACCCATCTCCAAGTCAAGGGGCAAAGTTTATTATAATTGTAATGCCAATCAAAGAGGGATAAGTTCTAAAAGAATTTAACAACAAGAAAGATTTAGAAGATAGATTTATAGAACAAAGTTAGATCAGAGCTTCATCTTACTTATTTGCTAATTTTATGGCTTACAGGTAGGTTTGAGGGATAGTCTATTCACTATTGTCTCAGGATCTTGGTTATTACTGACCAACAGATTATAAATCAGTGAGGTTTAGAGGATTATTTTAAGGCCAGAAGATTTTAGAATCATTGACAGATTGTAAGAACAATAGTACTCTAAGATCAGAGGGCCTCAGGATCACTATATATCATCCTTAAAGTCTAAGGGAAGAAATATTATTATATTCCTAGGCCAGAAGATTTTTACAATCATTGACCGATAGATTGTTGGAACAATAGTGCTCTAAGATTGTGGGACTTCAGGATTATTGATTCTAAAGCCAGAAGATTTTAGAATCATTGATAAATTGTTAGAACAGAAGCATTCTAAGTTCAGGGGGACTTCATCACTGATGTTTCCCTTAGAAGCTGTACTTCATCATTATGTCAGGGTAAACTTCTAAAATTAAGTATTAAATGCCTTATAAGGGTCTCATTTCATCTCATCTTTGAACTTGAACTAAAGAATACCAGATTAGGCCTGTCCCTAACAATCTAGAAAAATTGGAAAACAGACAAGACAGTATAGAGTATAATTGAGCTAATCAATATGAGGTATATTATTTAGGTCAGAGAAAAGATAAGCCAATGAGAGCTAAAATAGTGCAAGAAGGCTTTATTGAAGACATGCAATTTTCAAGGATAAATAGAGATGGGAGAAGGAAGGATAATCTAGGTAAAGTAACCAACATAAGAAATGCAGAAGCAGATGAAGGAAACAGCACAAGTAAAGATATTGTGAAGAAGAAACAGGAATGTTTAGTGAACAATAATGTACTTTGGCTATAGGGTATAATATGTAAAAGAAATTGGGTCAGCAAGACTGGAAAGGCTGGGTTGGGGGCTAGATTATGGAAGGCTTTGAATGCCAGTTTGAGGTATTTGAATTGTACACTGTAGACAATGAGGAGCTATTGAATAATTTTGTACAGAGGGACACAATGAACACTAAAAGAGCATTAAGGTGATGTACAAATTTGAATTTTAGAGAATATTTGTACATTGCTTTCTTTTTAAGATAAAAAAAATTAGCAGAGTTAGAAAGAGTAATTGACTTTATGTAATTTCATTAGCATATGGATTTCCAGTGAGGAAAATAATTTATCTATAGAGATGAGAAACTATTCTGCAATTGAGGATCATAAGGAGATTCCTTTGAAATCTGAGGGGCTAAATACCTTTTCCAGAATCATATAAGTCAGTATGAGAGATGCCAATCTTAAATCCAGATATTTGGGACTCTAAGATTGATTCTCTAATTACTGTGCTACATTGCCTCCCTATTTAGGTGTTGTACTTCTTAAATCTTGCTATAAATTTTACCTTTCTTTAATGTTTTCCAGCAACTAGTATATTTTTATTTATTTTTTAATTAAAGCTTTTTATTTTGAAAACATGCATGGATAATTTTCAACATTCACCCTGGCAAAACCTTGTATTACAAATTTTTCCTTCCCTTATCCTTACCCTTTCCCCTAGATAGCAAGTAATCCAATATGTTAAATATGTGCAATTTTCTGTATATA
>JAJPUD010016643.1:5987-23734 GCA_023553655.1 Myrmecobius fasciatus
CAGGAGGTCAGAGCTGGGAGGGCCCTTAGAACCCAGGAGGTCAGAGCTGGGAGAATCCTTAGAACCCAGGAGGTCAGAGTTGGGAGAATCCTTAGAACAGGATGTCAGAGCTCTTAGAACACTGAATGCCTACTATAGTATGTGGCTGGTTGTGCCGTCAGCAAGAAGGCGCCAACCTCAGCTGTGGAGAATCGAAGCTAGGTTTCAATTATTTCAGAGGTCTCTGAACAGCCATGTGGATACCAGATCCCTCAAATAGCCACAGAGACCCACAGTGCCACCAGTTTTTATTCTTAGCCAGCTGGGCTCTAGGGAATACAGACCTGAAGCATCTCTGCATCCCGATCACCCTGCGATGATGATGATGATTGGAAACAGGATAATAGAACCGGCTAGAGCTGGAGGGGACCTTCAAGACCACCTAACCTGCCCTATTGAGGAAACTGAGGCCCAGAGAAGGAAAGGAACTTTGCCCAAGATCACCCAGGCAAGGTAGAACTCTAATGTACTAGAATGTTAGAGCTGGAGTGACCTTTTAGGGACTCCTGACCTCATCTGTGTCCTGGACCCCTTTAGCCATCTGTGAGGCTAATGGAATCATGTTTTTAATTGTTGGAATCGTGGTTTTAAATGAATAAAATACAGAAGACCACAAAGGAAAACAATTTAAGTGAATTTTAGTAATCAAAATATTTATTTATTTATTTATTTTTAATCTAAGATCCCAGGTTAGAAGCCCTGGTGAGTTGGATCCTCTCCCTGTTCCCATTTTGTAGTTGAGAAAACTGAGGCGTAGAAGTCAAGTTTTTGGTGCTAATGAGAACTTAAATCCGTTTGTTCCCCAGCTAGAAGTCATTGTTGCATGATTAGGTTTCTGTGGTCAGGATTGAAAATATGGCTTTTAGTTCAGTTCTTCAGTGTTTTTAGAATTTTGTCTAATGTTTTTTATTTTGGTCCCAATCACTGCCTACCTTGTATTATCATTTTCTCTTCACCAATAGAATGTAAGTTTCTCAAGGGCAGGGACAAAGGGATCATTTTTTATCTCTGGGTTGTTGTTTAGTCATTTTTCAGTCATGTCCAATTCTTGGTGGCTCCATTTGGAATTTTTTTGGCTCTTGGCCATTTCCTTCTCCAGCTTGACAGATGAGGAAACTGAGGTTTACATGGCTAGGTCAGAAAATGGCTCCGTAGCCCCACTCAGTATCTATATAATTGATCCTTAATACTGTTTACTGAAGGTTGAATAAACAAATTGCTGTGAGACCTTAGGGAGATCATTCATTCACTTTGTGCCTCAGTTTCTCCATCTTTAGAACAGAATTTTGCTCAGCCCCTTCCTATCTGATTAGGTTATTGAGGGCAGTTGATATAGGCAAGAACTCTCTGGAAAGAAGGATTTAAACCTTAAGTCATTGCAGCTTGTGCTATTTATGTTTTCATCAAATATGATGAGCCAGTTTTTTCTTTAGCAGTAGAATGGAAGCCATTGGAGGTGAGGGACACTGAACTTCCAGCTGCTTGACACTGTACCTTGTGCGCACAGTAGGTCCACTGAATGGAATTACAATGTAATCTGCCTTTAGCTTATTGCCTCCTCTTGTTTAACTCCCTTCTTGGCCCGGGTCCTCTTCCCTTCCAGGCTGGCTGATTTTCCTAATTTTGATTTCTTCTTCTCCCAAGCTTTCCTACTCAGAAATGCCGACATAATTCCCCTCAAATACTGTTTTCCTCATGTTGCTCTCTTGCTCAGACACCTACAGTGATTTCCTACCACCTGTCATATCAACCCCAACTCCTCCACCCAGAATTCAAGGCCCACCACCCAGAGGGACCCCTCCACCTAAAATCTCATCAGTTTTCCCTCTTGTACCTTGCCCCTTCCCTAGAGCCAGACCTGTGGGTTTCTTGTTTCCTGAAGGTCACTCACATAGAGCTGCTGATGGAGTCATCCCCCTGCCTCTGTCTGAAGTACTTTCCTTCCACTCGCTCTCTGTTCAGTCAGTCTGTTCCCAGCCAGATCCAAAATCTGACCCGCCTCCTGCGACTTGACTGCAGCCAGGCTCTTAGTTCTCCATTATTCTGACTAATCTAAGCCCTTGTAGATTTGTTCTTTGTATTAATTTATGTTGGGACAACTTGGTGGGGCAGTAGATGGAGCACTGACTCTGGTGTTAAGAGGTCCTGAGTTCAAATTTGGCCTTCTAAACTTACCAGCTGTGTGACAATGGCAAGTCACTTAACCCCGATTACCTCCAACCAAAAAGAACAACAAAAACATATTAGTTTGAGTCTGTGATTTGAAAGAATTGTAGAATTGGAAAGAACCACAGGTTTTAGAGCTGGGAGGGAATTTGAAGGCCATTGAGTCCATTCCCTACTCTCCTCCCCTCAAAAAAGGGGGATTCAGATGAAATGACTTCTGAGGTTACTTTTAGCTCCAAGGTCCTGAGGAAGCAGAGTATCTGCTTTGGATGGGCCCTTAGAACCCTGAGGGTGGAATTCAGAAGGCCTTTTAGAACACAACAACAGAGCTCAAAGGACTGACCAAGTCTCTGATTGTACAAATGAAATTGAGACTCTTTTATACCCAGATTGAGTGATGTGGTAGAAAGGCCTCTGGATTTAGAGTTAATAATATCCATAGCTAGCATTCGTATAGTGCTCTGAGGCTTACAAAGGGCTCTATGTGTTATTTCCTTTGATCCTCACAACAATCCTAAAAGTTGGTACTATTTCCACTTCCATTTTATAGATGAGGAAACTGAGACTGAACAAGGGGGAGAGGTTTGCCCAAGAGCATTCGAATGAAAGAGCTGGGATCCCAAACGAGGTCCTCTCTTGCTACGACTTTCTCCCAAACATCAGATGATGGTGCTTTGTTCAGACCAGCTCATAACCAAATGGGGAATTCCTTGAGTGGCTGGTTATTGGGTCTCCGCTTGACGCCCCCGACTCCCCAGGCAGCCGATTGCACTTTTAGATAGCTCTGTGGTGGTTAGAACATTTTCCCTTTGAATCAGGCCTTAATTTGGCTCTTTGTAGTTCCCACTCATTGCTTCTAGTTTTGTTTTCTGGGGCCAAGTAGATCAAATCTAATTCTCCTTCCCAACAGCACTTTAAATACTTGAAAATGGCCATCACATCCTCCCTAAGTTCTTCAACTGCTGCTGGTAGGGGATGGTCTCCAGTCCCTTGCCTTTCCCAATTGTCCTCCTGTGCCCAGTCCAATGTGCCATTGCACTTTCTAAAATGAAGGGCTCAGGATGTTCAGAACATGCTCCAGAGACAGAAAACACCAAGGATATCAGATCCCTCCATGTGGATACCATGGAGACATGATGGCTTTGTTGTTTCTCGTTGCATATGTTTGGCCTTTTTCAGTTAAGCTACAAGCTCCTTTAGGGCAGGGATTATGTCTTTTATTTCTTTAGTATCCCCCAATAGGGGCCAATATAAGACTATGCATTCAGTAAGTGCTTAATAGATGCTTTTAAATGAAGTTGACTCAAATATAGATCTGTCTAAATAATCTTAGGAAGAGCTCGAAGAGACCTTGGCATTTAGTCCTTCCTTCATCTTACAGGGGTGGAAACTGAGTTCCAAAGAGGTTAAATGACTTAAGTGATCAAAAATGACTTAAGATCACAAAGTGCAGGAAACAGTATAGCTAGAAACATTGATAGCTAGAACTCTCTTAAGTGTCTCTTAATTGAAAGCTGGGTTGCATGGTGGAGAGAGCTCTGGAATGGGAATCAATAAGGCTTGAATTTGAGTCCTGCCACAGAGAAACGCCAGCTGTGCTTTCTGGGGCACATGGTTCACAGGGACTATTTGTGTCCCACCTGTGCCAGAGCCTTCCAAGCTCATATTGATCTGATGAGCCACAGTTGGACACAGTGTAACTCGACACTAATATAGTGACGTCCTTTGGGTCCTCTTCATGAACGAAGGGCAATCACCGAACAACCAACTCAATGTCCTCATCTGCAAAATGGCCACAATTGTAGCATTTACCTCCTAGGGTTGTTGGGAGCATCAAATGAAATGATGTCTTTCAAGAGCTCTGTGAATCTTAACTCATTATCATTTCCATCTCCTCTAATTTCTGCCTTGCAAACAAGGCAAGACTGAACCTGAATTAATCCAAATAGATGAGTGTCTGTTTGATTGTCAGAGATCTCAGGGATGCAGATGGGTGATGGAAAGAAGTGGCGGTGGATTGTCAATTTTTCTCTTTGAAGAATGGCACTGAGTGTGTGTGTGTGTGTGAGAGTGCACATATGCAAGGGTGTATGTGTGCATGGACATGCTTGTGTGTATATGTACAGGGGTGAGTATGTATGTGTTCATGCTTGTGAGTGTATATGTGTATATGCAAGTGTATGTGTGTGCTGGTGGCTCTAGATTGGGCAGGGCTCCAGCCTTGGCATGGTGGGTCCTGCCCAGGGCCTGTGCAGAGAAGGGAGAGAGAACTTCTTGGTCTTAGGAGGTATTATTGGGAGCCTGCACTAGCATGGGCATTGTTCCTGCCTGTGACTCTCCCCTGGTCCGAAATACATTCTGGTCTCCATCAAACCAGCTTTTTATCTTAATTTATGAGCCTGCTGTAGTGCCAATGAAGACATACTGTACTCCTGCCTGAAAAAGCCCAACTGAATCCTAATGCCGCCCGAATACCAAATAGTAGAAGCTTCAGCTCCAGCTGATTATGGAATGAGAAAAACAGGGAGACTTTAAGCCGCAGCCAGCTGGACCTGGGCGCTGAATGCCAGGGCTGACCAAGAAGCTTCAGCCTGGCGGTCTCTCGTTAGTTTTAGCACCTTCTGATTTATTTTTCAATTAATTAAAAACATTTAGGAGCAGGTTTAATAGAGTCTTAAAAAATCCATATCGGGAACTTTGTATTTCTCTGGTTCATTGGGCAGACATGTATTCATTTGAGTGTATGTGTGTTTTTCCAGAACATACGCAGGTTTATCAGTGGCTTACAGCTCAAATTGCCATCCCTCCCTTCCATGCCTAAGAGACTTTCCTGGTGGAGGAAATCTTAAGGAAATTTTAGAAGCAATCCAGTGTCTTTCCTAATTTGAACTTATTGATGATAGAAATCACTAGGTCTAAATTCTTCATTTTATAGGGAAGGAAAGTGAGGCTTTAGGAAGGTGAATGATTTACCCAAGTAGCAAGTGCCAGAGCTGGGATTCAAATCCAGATCTTAGGGTCCCTGAGGTCATTGAACCCAATCTCACCATTTTTCAGATGAGAAAGCTGAAGGCCATGGAGCTGAGTCACTCAGAAAATAAGCATTGGGGCAGGATCTGAATCCAGGTCCTCTCCCTCTAAATTTGGCACTCTTTTCACTGTACTGTATCCCTTCCCTTATCCTCTTTGGGGACCAGAGGAGCCAGGAACTTGGAGGGTGGAATAGGAAGAGATCCATAAGTATAAAGTACTATTTCCTGTGTTCTTAATATACTGTTTGGCCCATAGTAGGTGCTTAAATGTTTATTGACTGAGGTAGATAGGTAAAGGGTCATTACTATTTCTATTTTAAAGATGGAAAGAGAAAGGTTTGAGAGACCAAGTGATTTGGATGCCCAAGTTTGGAAATGGGAAAATAAGGTTTGAACTCAGATCCTCCAGCTGTAGATGGAAATATTCTCTCTGCCTCCTCCTCTGTGGTGGTTTAGGCTTCTTCCTGCCCACTCGAAATCCCTTGTGGAATCATAATGCTCGATTGATGCTGTCTCAGCCAGATCTCTGGCCACCAGCAGCGATGTCCTGTGGAAGGACAGGCAGCCACAGCTGTCAGGGATGTTACCTTGGGGAAGGAAGGATGGCAATGACAGAAAGGGCTCCTGCTTCCTGTACATTCTTCATAAGGGACAGGCAGCCGCCTCTCATTTAGAGAAGAGCGGAGAGCGAAAGCTGGAATGGAACATAGAGGTCATCCAGATCAACCCTTTCATTTTACAGAGAAGGAAACAAATCCACAGTGTTCTCAGCACACCACACTGTCTCCCTGCTCTACAAGCATTGCTTTCCCTGAAGCACAAGTCTAATCCACAAGCTTTTATTAAATGAGAGGGGGAAGAAGAAGGGAGAGAAAGGAAAAGGGGGAGAGAGAGAGAGAGAGAAGAAAGACAGAGAGAAACACAGAGAAAGAGAGAGACAGAGAGAGAGACAGAGACAAATACAGAGAGAGACAGAGAGAGATGGAGAGAAAGAAAGAAAGAGAGAAAGACAGAGAGAATGGGGGGACACAGAGACAGAGAGAAACACAGAAAGAGAGAGAGAGAGAGAGAGAGAGAGAGAGAGAGAGAGAGAGAGAGAGAGAGAGAAGACAGAGACAGAGAGAGACACTGAGAGAGACAGAGACAAAGACAGAGAGACAGACAAAGAGACAGAGAGAGAGACAGAGCAAGGGAGAGGGAGAGGGAGGGAAGAGAGGAGAGAGAGCTCCTTTCTTTGTAAGGCAAAGCATTTGTATCACAGGCCTTCCATGAACCACCTTTTCCCTCATGTAGGCTCTTCCCTTTCTTTAGATCAGACAGCAATTCTGAGTTGAAGGAATCTTAGAGACTAATTCTATCCTGTACCTTAACACTCCTTACTCTCCCCATATCCAATCATTTGTCAAATTCTGCCATTTCTACTTTCATAACATCTTGTCCCCAGCAGACTGTGAGCTCCTTGAGGGCAGGGTTTGCCTTTTATTTTTCTTTGTATCTCTGGGGCTCAGCACATTACCTGACACATAGTAGGTGCTTAATAAATGCTGACTGACAGACTTCACATCTAGAGTCTTGAATGATCAAAGATCTGTTTATTTCCTGAAATAGCCCATTAAGCTTTCAAACAGCTTTAACTTTGGGGAAATTCTTCCTTACATCTCGCCTGAAATTTGTCTCCCTGAAGTTTTCATCCATTTCCCTGACTTCTGTCTTCTGGGGCCAAACAGAGCAAGGCTAATCTCTCTTTCATGTGAGAGCTTCTCAACTCTCACAGTAGACCTATGAGGGTAGGGAAGAAAGCATATGTGGGAAGACCTACATTTGAGACCCTGCATGTTTGTAATGCAGAGTTGGCAAACATCTGACCAGCTGGCCACAGAGAGCTCACGGCCCTCCCCAACCAGATTAAAATGTAATTGGGAAATGCTGAACAAAATAAATAAACGATAAAACATCGATAATGTTAATTTGTTTTTTTCTAAGCCATCTGGGATCCACTTCTGTTTGACATCACTGGTTTAGAGCACTGAGAAGGTAGGTAATTTGCCCAAGATCACAGAGCTAAGAGATTACTTGAACCCAGGTGTTCCTAGCTTCAGGTCCAGATTTCTAGATCTTTTATCCTGTGATCTCTCTGCCGTGAGTGTAAGAAAACACATCCAGCTATCTGTTAGCATACCAGGATCTGTCCAGCACAGACCCATGACCATATATGCCCCAAAGTCCCTCTTCCGCCTTCCTTCTTTCCCATCATGTCCATCTCTTGTTCTTGCTCTGGAAACAATAATCAGATAAATACAACCATGATAATTGCCTGCCCCATGACTTTGTTTAGTACTCTCCAAACCAGAACTCTCCTTGATCATCACTTCCCTATATACATTATATCTGCCATTAGAATGTAAGCTCATTGAGGACAGGGACGATTTCACTGTTTTCCTTATATTTCTAGTACTTAACATGGCACATACAAGAAATAAAGCTTGTTCATTTATTCTGTCTGTATGTCTGTCCAGGGAGGATAAAATGAGCTCCTTTGGGAGTGGCTCATCACTTAAAGCGTAGATGCAAAGTGATGAATTTTTTGGCTACAGAAATTCATTAAAGTGTCCTGTAAGGCATGAAGGGAGTTGAGATTTGCATCAGTGGAAGGGTACCCCTAATGAGAAAATCAGAGATCAGAGGCTTATAAATTTGGAGTAGAAGTGATGTTGAAGGTAACCCAGTCTAAAGCCCTTTTTAACAGAAGAAGAAAAACCCAGGCTCCAAAGCAGTGACTTGTCCAAGATCATCCCTGTAGCAAGTAGCTGAGCTGAGTCTCAAACTGAGGTCTTCTGACTCAAAACCCAGCACTCTTTTCTACTGATTACCCAAACTGAGGGAATGAGATGGGGGTAGGGGAGGAGTGGGGAGATGGAGAAAGGGGTTGAAAAAGCGGGAGACATTCTTCACCAATGTACTGACTTTGCCTACAGTCATCCCGGAGTGCCCTCCAGCTTTTTGCTTGTTGAAAAGCTTGCTTCCTGACAGATTTCTAGATACAGGAGACTTGCCCTAAGGAAGCCTCATCCAGAGAAGCCACACGTGAGACTTGAGAAAGGAGACCCAGAGAAAGAAAACAACCCAGGTGGGAAGAAGAAATGCTGCCTGAGAGGGAAAATCAAAGGAGTCCTACAGATCGAATATGGAGGCAAGGGATTGATGGGAGTCATCAGAATTAATCCCTCCTCCTTGGTTCAATTAGGATGGCTTTGATGAGTGATGGAAGAGGATTCTTTATCCTTCCTTTATTCTTAAAAAAATAAGATCAAACTGGTGATTTCATTTATATAGATGTATTCTCAAGGAAGAAACTTGCTCTATCCAATGGAAATTGGTATCTTCCCTCAACGTAGGTATTAGAGAGCTGTATGAGGCATTCATAGGTGACATGACTTACCCAGAATCATGCAGCCAGTTTGGGGCTGAGGTTAGATTTGGATCTAGGTCTTCCTGACTTGGACTTCCCTGTGTTTACTATATCATACTGTCTCTTCTTCTGCTCATGAAGCACCAGTACCATTTAGCATGCAATGCAAGGAGTATATATAGAATTCTATTCAATGTCATATAATGTAACAAACATTTATTAAGATCCTACTATGTGCCAGGCACGTTGGAAGGCTCTGTAGATACAAAGACAAAAATTAAACAGATCTTACCTTCAAGTAGCATACATTCTACTAGCATGGAATAACGCTCTCAAGAATAGGTAAGTAAAAAATTCATGCAGAATCAGTCAATTAATGAGCATTTTAGTAGCTCTCACTATGTGCTAGGAGCTGTGTAGAATACAAATAAAAGTAGTAAGACAGTTCCTGCCCTCAGGGAGCTTATATTCTTTTAAAATTTTTTTCTTTTATTTTCAGCGTTATTTTATTTTCTAAATACATGTAAATATAGTTTCAACATTTCTTTTTTTAAAACTTTGTGTTTCAGATTTTTCTCCTCAAGAAGGAAGTAATAAGATATATTAAAAATGTGCAATTCTTTTAAATATATTCTCATTTTTGTCATGTTATATAAGAAAAGTCAGACCAAAGTGGAAAAAAGCACGAGAGAAAAACAAACCAAAAAAAGGCAAAAACACTAGAGCTTACTTTTCTATGATAGCCTTTTATTTTTCAAAATACATGCAAAGATAGTTTTTAACATTCACCCTTGCAATACCTTGTGTTCTAAATTTTTCTCCCTCTCTTCCCCCTTTCCCCCTCCCTTAGACAGCAAGTAATCCAATATAGGTTAAACATGTGCAATTCTTCTAAACATGTTTCCACATTTATTATGTTGCGCAAGAAAAATCAAATCAAAAGGGGAAAAAAGAGAAAAAACACTCAAGTAAACAACCACCACAAAAAGGTGAAAATACTATGTTGTGATCCACATTCAGTCCCCATAGAATCTCTCTTCATCATAAGACCATTGGAATTGGCCACTACCTCATTGCTGAGAAAAGCCACGTCCATCACAATCGGTCATCTCATAATCTTGTTGCTGTGTACAATGTTCTCTTGGTTCTACTCACTTCATTTAGCACCAGTTCATGTAAGTTAGAGGTTATATTCTCATAGAGGAAGACAACTGCATAAAAGGAAACCTGAAAATGCAGGCTATGGTAGAGAAAGTCAGAAGGACAGCCTGGAGAAGAATGGGACCTGACTGGCCTGGGTTCCCTTCTTAAATGGAGATTCAGGGAAGAACCATCCAATCAGAGAGAGGGACCACAGGATGGAGGGTTTTTCCAATGTGTGAATTCCAAGGCTAGGGTACAAGAAATTTTGGGGGGTAGGGTGGGGAGAGAGGAAAAGTGCTAATAGTTGGGAGGAGGTGTCAGGAAAGGCTTGATGAGGAGGTAGTACTTGAGAATTCTAAGAGGCGGGGGTGATGGGGATGAGCGAGAACATTCTAAGCTTCAGGACAAATCTGGACAAAGGCACTGAGCAGAGAGATGGAATGTGGCGTCCTGGGAAAGATAAATAGAGAAATACAGAGTATGTGAGGAGAATTAAGAGGAATATGAATTAATAAGACTTTATTGAAAGAGAAACGGGTGCTTGGCTATCCTCATGAACTCAGAAATAGAGTTCACTGCACCACTGTCTGCTTACTAACTCCCTCAAGACAGATCAGAATAATCAAGTATCTTGTGATTTTTTTGGGGAAAATTCTCAGAGGTCAGATCTTTATGAGGCCTTGTATTTCTTCTTTGCCTTCTTTTTTTAAAATTAATTTTGATTGATATCTTTTGTTTCTACATCGCCTAACTGCCGACCCATATAACCAAAAAAAAAATTCAATTAAATAAAGAGTGAGAAGAGGAAAAAAATTGATTAATACATAGAAAGTTTCAAAGACCTTCGCTGGAGAGGCTGTGTGATTGACAGATTTCCTGGACTGATTCAGGAGACCTGGTTTCAAACCCTACCCCTGCTCTTTATTTACTCCATGTGTAACCATGGGCAAATCACTTTTGAGTTCTCTGAACTCCAGTTTCTTTTTCTTTAGAATAATACTTAGAGCATTAATCTCACAAGGTAACCACGAGGCTATCGGGCAAGCATGTGGATAAAGGGATGTCCAAATTTAAAAGCTCTGAATAATTGCTAGTTCTTTTCCCCCCTTAATCACCGAGAGTCAGGAGTATGGATTTCCTTGTACAAGTATTAATAAAAATGATTAAAGCCAACATCAGTGCCATAATAGACACCTATTTTCTTTTTTCTTGTACTTGGCTTGTTTATCTATATTTCTTTGCATGTTGTTTCCTTCTTCAGACAGTAAGGTCCTTGAGGACAAGGGATGTCATGTGCCTCTTTTTGTATTTCCTAGCACTTAGCACAGTGTCCAGCACATAGCAAGGACTATAAAACTGTTGGCTATTATTTTTTAGATTGCAAACTTCTTGAGACCTTCTTTTGCTTCTTTTTGTATCCCAGTACTTAGCACAGTGCCTGGTAGTGATCTATAAAATGGAGATAATAATAACATCTGTCTCACAAGGTTTTTGTGAGGATTCTCTGTAAAATGGAGATAATAATAACATCTACCTCATGGGTTTTTGTGAGGATTCAATGGAACAATGTATCTTCAAATCTTACAATGCTATAGAAACATTATTATTATTATTACTATTATCTAGTGCTATAAAACATTATTATTATTACTATTATTATTATTTATCCCAACCAATATACTTATTTTCAAATCAGAACATATATTAATACTTAACTTTTTATAATTAAATTTTGTTTTTTTTTCAATTAACAAGCATTTTTCTCCATTCTCCCTCTTTTCCTCTCCCTGGGGTAAGAAAAGAAAAAAGATAGGGGCAGCCAGTTGGTGTAGTGGAAAGAGCACCAGCTCTGAAGTCAGGAAGATCTGAGTTCAAATCTGACCTCAGAAACTTCCTGGCTGTGTGACCCTGGGCAAGTCACTTAACTCCAATTGCCTCAGGAAAAAAAAGAAAAGAAAAGAAAAAAGATGTATCATGCATCGAAACCAATCACTACATTGGCCATGTCCAAAACTGTGGGTCTCAATCAGCATATTTAGTCCATCACTTAGTCTCTGCCAGGAATCAAAGTTGGTCCTAGCATTGAGCAGAATTCTTAAGTCTTTCAGGAATGTTCATTTCTATAAGCAAAAAGGTAATACACATTTATTAAGCTCTTTCTGCATGCCATGGGCTGTGCTAAGAACTGGGGATTCAAATGTAGGCAAAAAGACAATTTCTGGCCTCAAGGAGCTTACATTCTAATAGCAAAAGAAAATACACAAAAAGGTGTTGAAAAGAGAGATGGGGAGGGAGAAGGGAGATGATGGTGAAATCCGAGAGAGACAGAGGCACATTATGGAGCAGAGTGAAAGATGGCCAGCCTGGGCCCCTCTCCCAAATAAAAAAACCCAGAAGGAAATCACCAGTGGAGAAGAGGGTCAGCATGGAGGATGATTGTTCCAGGGTTATAAGTCTTTGGACACTGAAGGAAGTTCCAGGGAGAGGAGATAGCTGAACCATGATGGCTGGAAGGGAAAGGAAACATGGCTGCCTGGACCATCTCCATAATGGAGATGAAGGAATTCACCAATAGGAAAGGGAGGCCAGCCTGGAGGAAAGATGATACCACTGATCAAAGTCTATATGAAAAAGACCTTGGGTTTTTAGGTGATCATAAACTCAATTTAAACTCATGTTGCGATTATCTGCTAAAACATCTGATGTGACTTTAACAAAAGTTGAGTCTCTGGAGTGATAATGGTGAAATTGCTGTTTCAGCCCTTTAAGGGCAGAGACCATTTTAATTTTTTTTTTAAATTATTAAAATCACACTTTAAGTTTTGTTTCCAAAAGTTTTTTTTCTCACAGAAACATTACGAGGTAAGTAGTATAAGTCTTATTAACCCCATTTTACAGGATGTGGAAACTGAGGCCTCAAGAAAAGAAGCAATTTGACCAAGCTTACACGATGATTAAGTTGGGATTCTGTCTCCAAGTCCAGCGCTCTTGACTTTCCCTTATATCCCATTGCCCCTTCATATCAGTTCATTGATAGTAGCCACGATATGGATCTCTTAAAATCACTAAGTCCTCCTTATTTCTTGACAAATAATTGCTGGTGGTGGTCCAGTGGAAAGATTAGTTAGAAAGTTAGTAATAATAATAACAATAATAGCTAGCATTTATATAGCACTGCCATTACAAATAGCATCTCATTTTATTATATGACATTAAAAGCCCTTCTCTGACACTTACGTCCTACATGGTGTTATCTGTCAAGTCAACAATAAATCTCTGTAGGCCTTAATTTTCTGACCTATCAGATAAAGGTTTGGACAATATGACCTCTTAGTTGCCTCTAAAATCGAAATCTTTGATCTTATGAATTATAATTTGAATTATAATTTTTAGAAAAAGAAATGACACATGAAAAACATATAATAAGTAAGACCAGGCTAACAAAGTATTGTAAGATAGATGTCCATAGCAGACAGGTTTGGTAAGTAAGAAAAATTTAGAGTTAATAATAATAGACAATAATAACTAACACTGATATAGCATCTACTACATGCTAGACACTGTGTGCTAAGCATCTTACAATTATTTTCTCATTTGATCCTCACAACAATCCAGGGAAGTAGGTGCTATTATTACTCCCATTTTATAGGTAACAAAACTGAGGCAAGCAGGGATTAAATTATTTGCCCAAGATCGCCCAGCTAACAGGTATCTGAAGCTGAATTTGAACTCAGGTTTTATTGCTTTTATTTAATTTTTTCTTTTTAAATTTGTTCATTTTTTAAAATAATCATCACTTTTAAAGACTTGAGAACAGCTTGATGATCTTTCATCTTCTGTATTGATCTATGGCTCTGTGACCTTGTCCATGGCAGTGCTGCCCACCCTTTGGCACAGCTCACCCATACCTGCTTGCCTCTGTCCTTCATAGGGGGCATCCCAACATTCTGGGGGGCTTCTTTTAGTTCTCTGGGCACCATGTGGATACTAATACCATGTGGGACCTCTTGTGAGCTCTCTTATGTCACACATCTGTTCCACAGGCATTTTCTGGTTCCACATCTCTCTGCTAATTTTTACTTCTTGTTCAAGAAGCTTCACTGGGTCCTTATTAGCACTAGGAAAAAATATTCTTCCTATTTTGCAAGGAGGCTAAGGATTTGCCGACCAAGGCAGTTTCTAGGCTTTTTAGGATTTCTTGTGGTCAGTACCAAGACTGTTGAGTCACTCTGGTTAAACTCCTACTTCCTTTTTCCCTTCTCCCTCCCTGTATGGAAATTCCCTCCACCAATGAAGCTCAGCCTTTAATAGGTAACTCATCATTTTTAAAAAATGTTAAACGTGGTAAAAATATATGTAAATCGAATATGGGCATACCTATTTATACAATTATCTTGCTGTACAAGAAAAATCAGATCAAAAAGGAAAAAAAATGAGAAAAAATAAAATTCAAGCAAACAACAACAAAAGAAGTGAAAATGCTATGTTGGAATCCACTTTCTGTTCCCATAGACCTTTCTCTGGGTGTAGATGGCTCTCATCATCATAAGATCATTGGAACTGGCCTGAATCATCTCACTGTTGTAATTCACCATTTTTTAAGGGATCTCATTCCATGGCTCCATTGCTTTAATTATTAGAAATGTTTCTTGTCAAATTGAGCTACAGTCAGCCTCTTTGCAGCTTCCCACCATTGACTTATCATTTTGACCCTTTAGAACCAAGAAAAACAACTCTATTTCTACTACCCAGCAGTTTTTCAAAGCCCCAGAGAAGTATAGGTTTGACTGCACCACTCCCCTCCTCAATAACCTTCAGTGTCTCCCTTTTGTTATCGTTCAGTCGTTCCGTTATATCTGATTTGTCATGACCCTATGGAAGTCATGATTTGTCTGTGGGGTTTTCTTAGTCAAGATACTATTTCCTTCTTCAGTACACCCCAATTGAGGAACTGAGGCAAGTAGGGGTTAAATTACTATCCCAGGGTCACAAAAACTAATGTCTAAAGCTAAATTTGAACTCAGATCTTCCGGATTCCAGCCCCGGTGCTCCATCCACTGTACTACCTAGTTGCCCTTACCTCTAGGATAAAAATACATCATTTTGTTTATCATTTAAGGCCCTTTAAAACCTACTTTTTGTCTATCATCCCAGGCTTATTATACATTAATCCCTTTAGTCACTTACTGTACCCATACCAACCCGAGCTCCCAGTTTTTCATGACATCACACACACATATGACATCACATCTCCTTTCTCTCTACCTCTGCAAGGCTGTCCCTAATGATGGGAGCATACTCCCTCCTCATTTCCTCCTTGAAGAATCCTTATTATCTCTTTAAGCAACTCAGGTGTTAAGGGGAAGCCCAATAAGAAGTCTAACATAATCTTCCCATTGACCAGACCCACCCCATCCCCTTTTCAAAAATTGCTTTTAAGAAATTACTTTGTATATATTGTGTATTTAATTTTTGATGCTCATGTTGTTGTCCCCTAATAGAATGTAAGCTCCTTGAGGGAAGAGACTGTTTCATTTTTGCCTTTGTATCCCCATTACCCAGCATAATGCTCTGCATGTAGAAAACAATAGATATTTTTTAAAATAAATGAATGAATATATGTGAATCTTTATTTGGTCCCTCCCAGCTTTCAGTCATCTGGAAGTTTGATTAGGTGTATTTTTTTTGTCAATGTCAAATATGAGTGTTAATAAACATTTATCAAGGGGCAGCTAGGTGGTGCTGTGGTTAGAGCACCAGCCCTGAAGTCAGGAGGACCTGAGTTCAAATCTGGTCTCAGACACTTAATACTTCCTAGCTATGTGACCTTAGGCAAGTCACTTAATCCCAATTGCCTCAGCAAAAAAAAAGCATTTAGTAAGTGCCTACTCTGTGCTAGACACTGTGTCAAGTACTAGGGATATTAAGAAAGGTGAAAACATAGACCCTGTCCTGAAGGAGCTCCCAGTCTAATGGAGGAGGCAATGTACAAACAGGTATGTTCAAATAAGCTCCAGTTAGGATACATTGGAGAATGAGGACCTAGCAAAAGACTGGCTGTGATAGAAAATTTGGAGAGAGTGATAGGGGCTTTAGGGGCATTTAGAGGGTAAAGGAAGAATAAAAGATGAGGAAATTGAGATCGTGGGTGTACTCTGATGGATGTAAAGCATCTTGTAAGCTAGAAAGAACTATATAAACACCAGTTATTTATCTTTATTATCATTATTATTATTTCAGTACTTGAAGTGTTCTCTAAGGATCTGTGACTTCATTAGCATGGTTGTCAAACCCCCCCGCCCCCACAACAATAACAAACCAAAATCCAGCCTCTCTGCTTTTTTGTTGTTGTTGTTGTTCTCCATGATAGCAGAGATTCCTTCAGGTTTTAAAATTATGAACTGAAGTGAACTGATCACGTTCTGTTGTAATCAGTACTTGGGTCTTTCCTTTGTTCCCCAAGGTAGACTAAAAAGCTTCTCTGGGCAGGAACTCTCCCCTTCCTCTTGGAATCAATCTCCCACCAGCTATTTGTTGTTAGTGCTGTCCCTCTAAGATTCTGTTGTTTGTTTTCTGCTTCAGTTTTCTGAGTTTTACTCAGTTTTCAGTATCTTGAAATGAGGCTAGAACTTACTTCTCAGGTTTGTTGTGAGATTCGAAATGCAATTCAGAATTTATCGCAAACTTTGAAGTGCTCTATAAATGCTACTTTTTATGATAATGATTATTACTAGTTATAGTATTTTACAGTTGGCATAAGAAATCTCATTTGGACTTCTCAACAAGTCTTTAAGGTTAGACACTACCAAAAATGGTCTTCCCAATTTCAAATCTGAGGAAACCGAGACACATGTAGACCCACAATGTATTCATAGAGCTTTCCAGGACTCGGCCTCATTTCCATTCCAAGATGTGATAGTGGAGGTAGATTTCGGTGACAGATCATCACCATCATTACCATCATTACCATCATCATTATCATCACCGTCATCACCATCATCACCATCATCACCATCATCACCATCACCATCACCATCATCATTACCATCACCATCATCATCACCATCATCACCATCATAATCATCACCATCATCACCATCACCATCACCATCACCATCACCATCACCATCACCATCACCATCACCATCACCATCATCATCACCATCATCACCATCACCATCACCATCATCATCACCATCACCATCGCCACCATCATCATCATCATTTGCAATTGCTTCTTGGGACACTTGGTCCCCACTCTTGTGTCCAGTAATGGAGCTTCAGTGAATACTTCCAAGCCCTGGGCCTCGTTGTTATCCCCAGGCATCAGCCGTAGGTCCCAGATAGAGGTAGCTCGTACCCCTGAAGTAGGGCAAGTAGAAATCAGATGAACAGATCCACAGTGGGCCTCTTCAGATTCATTTCCGACTTCCCTATTGTTTCCTTTTCCTCCTTCCCCTACTTCTGTCTTTTCCTCTTCCCCTCACGACAGGCATCCTGGGAAAGCCAAGACCTAGGAGAGTGAGCGCCTTGCTGTAGCCGTGTTCTCTCTGCCCACTTAATCGGGTTCAGAGTTCTGTTTGCCTCCTTGAGTCTCACTTAGCTGGAATGATTATCTGTTTTCCAAGAAAGAATGCTAATAGAGATGGTCAAATTGAGTTACGAGATGCCAGGAATCCTGAGCAGGCGGTGCAGCGGCCCAAGTTACTGTAAGGCATTCCCCCCTTCCCACCATCTGAATTATGGTCACTTTATGTGTTTCTGCAGGGAAACAAAGCTGCTTCTCCACTTGGCGTTTACAACAGCTTGATTTACAGGCTTGCGTGTTTGCTATGTTCACATCAATTCTCTCTCTTTAAAAAAAAATTTAAGTCTTTGCCATATAAATGAATCTACTACCTTTCCAGGTTCTCTCTCTCTCTCTCTCTCTCTCTCTCTCTCTCTCTCTCTCTCTCTCT